>JAWDJE010000004.1:86317500-86345000 GCA_035047345.1 Bradypodion ventrale
AAGTAATTGATTGGGACTTCAATGTGTTAGCATGAATATACAATTTCCCCCCAACTTAACATGTTGCTTTAGGATGGCTTCACTTGGCAGTGTGATTTCACATGACCTGTAATGTTTTTATTTCTAAGCATTTCTAAATGATCACATTAGGTGGGCTGAAATTTAAAAAAAAGAAGGAAGGAAAACAGGGGGTGGAGTTACGTTTTAATTTTCTGTTATCTGCCTTGAAAACAAGAAGAAACATCCCTCATAGGCCAAACTGTATATATATTTCAACAGCAAAGTTTCATGGTAAGTGTATTTGTTTTTAATGAACAGATTCCTTTCAGATTAATTCAGGAGAAGGAGAACCATGAGTTTTTAGATGCAGAAGATCTGGAACAAAACATCCAGACATTATGAAATCAGCAGGTTTTGGATAGGCAGGGTTTGAAATTGCCAAAGAATTTCTGACTGCCTGGTCTTTTGAGGCATGGAGTTTAACAATAAAGCAAGAACCTTAACAAACTGTGTTAAACCAAAGACATTTATGCACAAACAGATTACGCTGGCATATTTATATATTGGAACCTTCTTGAGGTTCATGGAATGACACTCCTTTATTTAGTGAGCTTCAAAACAAGCACAAAGACCATAAAGCAAGTGAAATGCTTTTACACATAATGTACAATTAAGTCATGAAGTTGACATTGCCAGAACATTGTAGAGGACAAAATTAAAAAAAAGATTTATTGGAGAATTGAGTCCATTAATTGTTAACACAATTGGAAGACATTTTAAATTAGGGATGTTCACTGACCCAAACATTTGGCTTGGACATCAATTTGGTGCTCTGAAAAACTGCTCTTGGGATGGATTCATAGATAGTCTGGTTGAACCTGGACCCCAAACCTGAATCAAGATTCAAAGTCCAGTACTTAATGACTCCCATTAGAAGTGCCAAAAAGGGCATAACTTCTCCTTAGGAGACGTGTATGACTTCTGTTTTATTTACAGCACACTAGCTCCTTAGCAGGGGATTGTGTAGACAAATAGTGCTACACCCCTTCAAAACTTGAAGAAACTTTTTTTTTAAAGAGAACCATTAATAATATTTTAATTTTTGGTCAAACAAAGAAGGTTAGCTGTGTGCTCCATTTTCAAATTGTAAAGATGCAAAAGATGCAGGAAACAGGCAATACCTTTATTGGATCACTAAGAAACACAAAATGTTGTGCGAGCTTTCATTGTACAAGACCACTTCTTCAGGCATGTATTAAATTGTTCATGACATGGTGCTCTGCCAGGTTCATGGCGTGGTGCTCTGCCAGGTGCTCTTCTTAAGGACAGCAAAATATTTCATGGAGTTGGGATGCCACTCGCACAGGAAGCTAGACATTTGCTCCCAGCCCATTTGACCCTCTCTGAAGCATATGTAGCTTCCTTTTGTGGCCAGACAAAGGGATACAGATGCCTTGTGCTTCCCAGCAATGGGCAAGGCTTCAATTTGGTATACATACTAGGCAAGCCAAATGCAGTCAAATTAAAGTTAGTCAAAATTATTACCTAGTGGTGTGGTGTTTCTTCAATTTGTGGTGCAGTCCCAGTGTTAAAAAAAGTCCATGTTAAATGGCTATTTTACGACATCCAGTAGTTCCATAGGCAAACAAGGAAGATTAGCCATGTGATCCATTTTCAAATTGTAAAGATGCAAAAGATGCAGGAAACTGGCAATAACCTTATTGGATCACTAAGAAACAAAACATTGCACAAGCTTTTGTGGTCCAAGACCACTTCTTCAGGCATGTATTAAAGTGTTCATGGCATGGTGGTCTGCCAGGTTCATGGCGTGGTGGTCTGCCACCACAAATTGAATGAACACCACTTCACTAGGTAATAAATTTGATTTAATTTAATTTGAATGCATTTGGTTTGTCTAGTATGTATTCCAAATTGAAGCCTTGCCCCCTACTGAGAAGCACATGACATCTGAATTCCTTTGTTTGGTCACAAAAGGAAGCTATGCTTCAGAGAGAGTCCAATGGGCTGGGAACAAATGCCCAGATTCCTGTGGGAGTGGCATCCTAACTCCATGAAATATTTTTCTGTCCTTAACAAGAGAGCCTGGCAGACCACCACACCATGAACACTTTAACACATACCTGAAGAAGTGGTCTTGAACCACGAAAGCTCGTGCAACATTTTGTGTTTCTTAGTGATCCAATAAAGGTATCGCCTGTTTCCTGCATCTTTTAATTTTTGATGGAATGGATTTTACAGGGATAGTTGCCCTTTATATACAGGTCATGACTGCCAAGTTGCAGTGAAAAAGTACAAAGAGCTTTATGCAAGATTAGCTTTTACATTATAGGGACATATAGTTACACTGATTCATGCAGAACAAAAGTAATGAAATATTTGTTTGGAAGAGTTACTTCTTTCTCCTACTTTATTCCCTCAGTGTTTTCGGGTGGCATTTTCATAAAAATGGCAGATTTTGTTGCTGCTCCCATGAAAAGAAGCTATAAAAATTAAGAAGAGTAGGTGCGGAAGGTTGAGAGTCTGAAAACCAGTTGAAGGATTTTTAAAAGCATGAAGTATGATGGTCTTGGGGAAAAATAGCTTGGTTTCCTCTTACAACATGCTTTAAAAATAAAAATATAATCCTATCAGTCTTATCCCATTCCCCCTCTCTTGGTTATCCTGACAGTATTTGTACAAAGCAAATCTAAGTTAAGTTGTCTGTCCGTCTCCCAGCATTTATAAAATGAAGCTAAACATAACTTTTGTTTTGTTAGCATTGGAATGAACCCTATTCTCTTCAGGAAGAATCCAGACTGATCAAAACAGGACCAATTCAGTTTGGAATCAGGGCTTTATTCAAATCATACACTCAAGACAGCCATTGCAGGCGCACCCCCCAAAAAAGGACTCAGACACCGGTATATGTGGATAACGGCATTGGGCCACATTTATTGATTCATGCCCTAGTCCGAATTATAAATTTCAATTGGTACTCAGCCAATTATAATTCTTAAGGCAAGCAGGCCGCAGTAACACTGGTAAGGTTCCTCCCAAAATTGCCAATGGCAATTGGCTACAATGTACCCATTTGTATCAATTTGTTTGTTTACAACAAACAAATTGTTGACCGTAGTCAATAAACTATCTACTGACCCGACCCTCTGATGTGTATCCGTAAAATCACAGGGTGATGCATGCTGAAGAGCTCCTGCCATCACCCCATTGCCTGGTTCGTCGTTGACCGGTCAACGTTAACCAACTTGCACCTATCTAGTGTTGGCCAGTCAATTGCGAACCTGCCGGATACCTGTGGGTCATAAATATTTACCTTACCAGTACTACCCGCCCATGTGACCAAAGTCAATAGCAAAACCCTTATATCAAACCATAGCAACAGTGTGGGATGGGCAAAAAAGCCAGAACCAGGAAGCCAATTGTAGGTTCCAGCCAAAAATTCCCACCCGGCCCCGAAGCGACCAAAATATCACACTGTTCACTAGGGAGGGGGTGGAGGGAAAAACTTCTCCTCTCCGTTGCTTTTACAAAATGGCAGCTCGGCTGCCTCGTGGCCACCCCTTTTATAGAGGGGTGGCCACGCCCCCTAACTACCCGGATGTCTGAGTCCGGGTGGGTGGGTGGGGCCCGCAAAGAGCGCGGCGGCCATTTTGGCACCGCGCTTTCATTGCAGGCGCACCCCCCAAAAAAGGACTCAGACACCGGTATATGTGGATAACGGCATTGGGCCACATTTATTGATTCATGCCCTAGTCCGAATTATAAATTTCAATTGGTACTCAGCCAATTATAATTCTTAAGGCAAGCAGGCCGCAGTAACACTGGTAAGGTTCCTCCCAAAATTGCCAATGGCAATTGGCTACAATGTATCCATTTGTATCAATTTGTTTGTTTACAACAAACAAATTGTTGACCGTAGTCAATAAACTATCTACTGACCCCACCCTCTGACGTGTATCCGTAAAATCACGGGGTGATGCATGCTGAAGAGCTCCTGCCATCACCCCATTGCCTGGTTCGTCGTTGACCGGTCAACGTTAACCAACTTGTACCTATCTAATGTTGGCCAGTCAATTGCGAACCTGCCGGATACCTGTGGGTCATAAATATTTACCTTACCAGTGCTACCCGCCACACGGGGAGGCTTAATAAAGACTCACTGCCCCCCCCCCCCGACCATCAGCTCGGTCAACAGGCCTGCTTACAAATCTTCCAAAAAGAGGTTCATACCTCTGGGCGACAGATGGACCCCATCCCCTGTGTAAAGGTCATAATTTTGGAGAGTAATGGTGGGGTGTCGGATGACCCGCCCAAAACCCTTGTCAGCAAAGAACCGGGCCACTGCCCTGTTCACCGAGCGACGAGCGCGGTCAAGGGCCTGGAGGTTGATACCCCCCCGTAAGCGTGACGCGGTATGATGTCCGACCATAGCAGGGTTGTGGCAGGCCACACATAATGCAAATAAGCTAGGTCACTTCCGATCGTATGTTTTAAAGAAAGGCCAGTGACCTGGCCCAAGTCATTGCCTCCGAGGTGCAGCACCAGGACATCAGGCAGTTCAGCATCCCTGATGGAGAAAAGGAATGGCAACAGTTCCCGCCATAACATTCCATGCTTACCATACCACCTTATACATGCGGATGCACGTAGTCCAAGCTGGGGTCCCCACTCTGTCACCGCAGCGTACTGCGCTGCCCAGTGCACATAGCTGTGGCCCACCAGCCATACTGCCACCGGTGTGCGGCGACACACAGGGTCTGTAAAATAAAAAGAGACAGGACAGTGACTTATCTGGTACTCATACTTGAAGAGGGCGAACATATAATTCAAAACACTTCGATCCCCACCTCCCCATATGGCATATATCCGCCTCAGAGTACCCAAATGCAGCTGCAGTAGAAGCAGCTCCTATTCTAAAAGAATGGGTGCCGTAACGAGCCCCGGGGAGGCCAACACTGGACAGCGCCTTACCGGTCACCTTCCAAAATTGAAATTTAGTAAGGAGAGACCCATCTTGGTGGCAGAAAAACGGGCCAGGGTGCGTACCACGCATTGCAAGGAACTCTTGTAGGGCACCAACCGGACAGATGTCTGCAATGGAACATCGTAGCAGTCTAACACTACTGCCTACACCGTGCTGATCAACCTTTGAGGAATGTATCCTCAACTGAGCCCACTCATTGCAGACATAGACATCTTCGAGTTCCAGTGCCCTACGAGCCGCATCCGCCTTAGACAGTAGCACCAGCTCACTGATGCGGAGCGCTCCAAAAAAGGCCACCGTGGTAGCCGCATGAAACAGAGCTGCCTCATACCTGTCAAAACACAGGTCATGCCAGCCTCGTGCAAGGTGGGTAAGAACCCCTGGGGAAATAGGGTGGCGATTGTCCGGGTGACGTCCACGTTCCCGTGTCCACCCCTCCAAAACATGTCGTATACGGAAATCATTCGTGTTGTCAGCAGAACCCCTCACTTTGGCCATGAATGCCAGTGCTGACAGCCTGGATGCTATGGTGCGGGGAGCTAGGCCCTGACTATGTAGATAGACCATAAATTGGAGAAGGTGTGCGACTGGAATGGGCCACACCTCGGGCAACCGGAGTTGCTCACAAAATTTTCTAAATTGACTGAATGCATGGTGATACGCCTTACGCGTGCGGGGCGCCAGCGACATGCCAATCGCCCGGTTCACCTCTCCTTGCCAAACATCCAAATCTCGTCCGGAAGCGGCGAGGGTAATTCCTCTGCGTCCGGAGCCAAGGCGCTGAACCGGGGGATCTGCAGGCGGGACAAAGCATCAGCAATATCGTTATTAATACCTGGTACATGTCTGGCCCTGAAGAGCACATTGAGGCGTAGGCAGCGCAACACAAACTGGCGAACTAACTCCATGACCTTGGGTGATTTAGATGTCTGGGAATTGACAATGTGCACTACCACAGCATTGTCACACCAGAAATGAACCACTGAATTGGCCCACTACTCACCCCATAGCATCAAAGCTCCCAGTATCGGGAAGAACTCCAGGAATGTGAGATCGCGTAGACGATCCGTGCCCCTCCAGGCTGGAGGCCATCGGCCGTAGGCCCGCCTCCCCTCAAAGTAAATCCCATAGCCCAGGGACCCTGAGGCATCCGACTGAACCTGGAACCTAGGGGAAACCAAAAGGTCAGATCTCCAAAATGACACCCCGTTGAAGTCCCTCAGGAACTTAAGCCAAACCAACATGTCAGCCCTCATGCCCTTGTTCAGTCGGACCCTATGATAGCGCCTGGATAGGCCAGTCATGGTGTCGCATAAGCGTCGAGCAAAAGCTCTGCCAGGTGCGACCACCCTGCAGGCAAAGTTAAGGTGACCATGTAAAACTTGGAGCTCACGAAGTGACACCTTGCGTTTGGCCAGTAAGGCCAAAATCAACGCAGTGATCCGGGTAACCTTATCCATGGGTAACCTGGATGCCTGCGAGACCGTGTCAATTTCAATACCCAGAAATGTGAGCTTAGTTGATGGGCCCTCGGTCTTTTCGGGCGCTAAAGGGACACCGAGTTCCTGCATTAGCGTCTGAAATGTATTGAGGAGACGCGTACACGTGTCCCAGCCCCGTTCACCCCCGAACAAGAAATCATCGAGGTAGTGGGCTACAGACCGGGACCCAGACCTGCGAACAAAGGCCCACTGGAGGAAAGTGCTAAAACGTTCAAATGCTGAACAGGAAATAGAGCAGCCAAAAGGCATGGCTTTATCAACATAAAATTTTCCTTGGAATTTAAAACCCAATAACTCAAAGTCACCCGGGTGCACAGGCAACAAACGGAATGCCGACTTGATGTCACATTTTGCCAGAAGTGCACCCGGGCCACAAGAGCGCACCATACACAGGGCCTGATCGAATGATGTATACCTGACCGAACAAAGGTCATCAGGAATGGCATCATTGACCGAATGGCCCGCCGGGTATGACAGATGGTGAATTAAACGAAACTCCCCAGGGGTCTTTTTGAGCACCAACCCTAAAGGGGAAACCTTCAGATTGGGAAAGGGTGGCATAGGAAAGGGGCCAGCAACTCTACCTGCATTAACCTCCTTAGCAATACTAAGGGCGGCCACCTCCTCCCTGCCCTTCAGGGAAAGTAAATTAGGGGCATCTTGGGGGCACCGCTCCCCTTTAAATGGGATGCGAAAGCCCCGCTGGAAACCCTCGAGGAGGTACCTAGCATCCTCCATCCTCGGGTAAGTTGAGAGCCACCGCTCCAACATAGCTACGTTAACCGGGGAGGGGGCCTTTTGAGTGACCAGCTCCATCAGTGGCAGGTCTGCCCGCTCCTTGTCCACCTCTACCTCTGCCCCGTGACCCACCGGCTCGCGGACACGCAGCGGCGGCGTGGGGGCCAGCGCAAGAGGGACACTCATGTTTGTATCGGCACTGTTTTCTATTGCATACACCATTGGCCGAGAAGCTCCAACATAGCAGGCGGGCTGGAACCCCCTGCCCCGCCAGCTGGTGGGGGGCCTGTGTTGGAGCAGCTCGCTGGACCGCGTGTCCACAATGGTACCTCTCCCCAGGCGCCGGGCGCGTGGGGGTCATATATAAAAGCCACAGTTTCTGGCAGGGCTCATCCCACCTCATCTCTGGGTGTAAGGGCACTCTCATTCTAAATTCCTCATCGTAAGCCAACCACGATGGGTCAGGAAAATCCACCATTGCCCTGTAAATATTGTCCAAATATTGGACCATAGGAATGGCCAGGTCAGGCCGAGCCCTGAGATACACCGCCATATAGATGAGATATGCGGGTAACCAGTTGGCCCATGTGCGTGGTGGCTTGCGACGGTGAGACAGCTCTTTGTCCTTCTCATCCTGCCCCTCTTTCTCTTCCTTGGTGGGTTCCCTGTTCAATAGGGAGAAAATATCGACGTACTCCCCCCGCCAAATCTTTTCCCTCGTGGCCTGGGCCAAATGATCCCCGAGGGGCAAGGAATACCCGGCTGTCTGCAGTGCCGACACCGGCACAGTATCAGGAGAGGAGTCTGGACCGTCCCTGCGACACCCGGCGCAGGCCGTAGCCATGGGGTGGCCAGGGTGGGCTTTTGCCTGCCCTGAGTTAGCAGTTTGCTCACCCTCAAACTCCTAGCTGCTTATATATATACTAGTAAGGGTTGCCCGGCGTTGCCGGGCTTTTTTTTGGGTTATTTTTTAAAAAATTGAAAAATGGTTGTTGGATGATTTTTCTTGTATGTGTATTTAAATGAGTTTTTTTCTTTTTTTAAATAATGGTTTTTTATACGTAGGTAGTGTTTTAAAGTGTTATAATAAAATCGGGTTTTTAAAAGAGGAAAGGTTGATATATATATTTTTTACACATAATGGAATTTCTTTTAAAAATGTGTAAGTGTATGTTTTTTTAAATTTAATGTTTTTGAGTGCTATTTTTGCTGTAGCCACTGGGTGATGCTGTTGCACTATTTTGAAATGGTAACTCAGTTGTGGGCTGTGTTTTCTTCCTGTTCTTTTTTCATTGCACATGTGCTCCTTGCTGAGGCTGGAGGTTTAAGGTGTGTGCTCGTTTATTTTATGTGTTGTGTTTTTTGGATTTGTGGGGGGTGGGGGGATGTAGGTTGGGGGTATTTTCGCAGGGTGCTTTTGTTGTGATTTGTGGGGGGGTGGGGGGTTGTGTTTGTCCTTGGTTTTTTTGGATTGTTGTTGTTTGTGTTTTTGGTGTGTGTATTTCTGTGGGCCGGCCTCGGTGGCTGGGTGGCCCATTGAAATACCATGTGGTGGTAGTTTGGGTTTTTTTCCGCAGGCCGGGCTGGTTGGAATATCTACGCCGGCGGCCCGTGGTGGGGATGGGGGCATGGTCATTGGGGGTTAGGAAGGGTGGGCTAGGTGGTGGGCAGGGGAGCTGTAGTGTGTTATGGTGCTTTGTTTTTGTGGAGTCGTGCTTTGTTTTTGTTGAATCGTGAAGGTAGATGGTTTTTTCCCTTTAATATCAGTGGGTGGGGGCTGCGATCCCCCTCCCCGCTGCCTACCCTAGTGTTGGGAGGTTTTTTGGGGAGGTTTGTTGGGATTAAAGGTTATATTGGCCCTTCACTTCTGGACAGAGAGGAACAGGCAGAGAGGATCGATTTCCCCCCTCCTTAAAACAACTCCGTTTTTAAAGAGAAGAAAAGACGGAGTTTTTTTAAGGAGGGGTGGTTGGGGATCGATCCTCTCTGCCTCATCTTTTGTTTCCAGATGGGTTAGGGCAATATAGTCCTTTTATCCCCACAAACCTCCCAACACTAGGGTAGGCAGCAGAGAGGGGGATCGGCACCCCCTCCCACTGATTTTAAAGGGGAAACTCCATTCGGGAGATTCAGGCGCTGCGGGTGAGTAAAAGAAAGCCGGCTGGTCTTTGCTTGTCTGTGAGCTGTTTTTCTTTTAAATTTTCCGGGCGCCGTTTTCCTCAGCGTTCTGCATTGGCGCGCAGGATGCTGGGGCTTGTAGTTATCGGTTGGTGCTTTGTGTTTCTGCTGGGTTTTTTAAAATTGCGTTTGTTTCAATTGGCTGTGGCGCGTGTCCGAACGCTGCGCCGTGCGAGAGCCTCTCAGCGTGATTGGCTCTGGCGCGGCGCGGCGCAAGGAAGTGAAGTTCTTTCCCTTTCTTGCCGTTTGTGGGGTTGAGGCCCCTGTGCCGGATTTTTAAATCCTTCGTTGACCTGCGTAGGCAATTCGGCCGTGCGCACGAAGGGTGGGGCGGGTCAGTAGGGCGACGCATAGCAGCCTATAGCCAGTTCCAACGGTGAACACTTGGATTTATAGGTTAAGATGACATATTTGCCCACTTACATCTAGAATCCTGGTTAAAGCTCTAGTTATTGGTGGTGTTTTAACTTACATAATCAATCAATCAATCATTCCTCTTGCAAAAATTCATTAAGTCTTTGTCTTTCACTATGTTGGGACCATTATCAGGAGTAGGAGGGTAATGGATTCAACAGATGCATATCCTCTTCTATCTCGCAGTTACACTCTGACCACTAGGAAGCAACATGCAGGGAACCTCAAGACTAGACGTTCTCATCCAAGATTGAGGTTTTGTTCAATAATTTTGAGGGAAATTTCTGGTGATTCCAAAGCTCACCACCACCCAGTAAGATTGCAGCCTTAATCTGGATCCAATCCATTAATTCCACTACATATTTCTGAGCAAACTCATAGTGTGCTGTACCTCCTTCTCTCACACACAGACTCACACATGGTAGATATAATTTGGCTTTTAATAGATGGCTAAGCATTATAGCAGAGCAAGGAGTTGTAATTACAGCTTGCACAAATATTTCCCAAAGACTCTTTTAATGTAAAATGCATGACTAACTTCATAATTCTACCCATTAGCTAAGTTACATAATACTGCATAAACATATATGTGTGTCTATAGAAAGCCATTGACATCAGCATCCCCTGATTTCTTTTTTTTTAAAGAGGGGCTTTAGGAGTGATTAATTTTCTGCCCTTATTAACTTCAACATGTGTTAATATTTGATCAACCACATTAGCTAATATTATAAGAACAAAATGCAATCGTTTCATCTGTTTTTACAAAAAGGCAGAGAGCATCATGGGAGCAGGCACGGTGGTCATGAATAAAAGAGAAACATTCATTTATGATAATTGGTTGCAGCTCACCATTTGGCTGGTTCTTGTGACCTAAATGTATCCAGTTGTTTCCTTTATTTCCCTTTAGTTTTTGGGTCACCCTTAATGGTTTAATTCAACAAAAAGTGTCGATCATTTCCTGTAACCTCTGTCTTTTTTCATTCCACCTTCTAAACTAAGAGTTTTTTTTAAACACATTGAGAGAAATCTCTCCTTACTCCCACTCTCTTTTTTGCTTCCAAGTGAACAAGGTAAATATTGTTGACAAGAGACAACGTCCAACTCCACTCCCTCCCCCTCCATTTAATAGCTATTTATTTATTTCTGCTCTAAATTCACAGGGTTTGTCACCCCCTTTTTTTGTTTGATCTTAGTGGTTAAACCTTTGAGGCAGAATGTGACCCTTCTAACAAACAGCAATTTATAGGAGGAAAAGAGAGACAAACATCTTCATTCATGTTTAAGAATGCAGAGGAAATTAGTGTAGATTAATATTTGTAGCAAAATTTTCTGATAGGTCTGCAGCATATTCAGCCACCCTGGTTGAGAAACACAAGGGTCAGGACTACCATGGAGAGCTGAGCTTTGTTACTCTTGGACACCTTTCAAAACATCAATGGGCCTCCAGCTTTCCTCTCCCCTCCAGTCTATTTTCCAGCCCAAAGTAGATGTATAGTGTGTTGTTTTCAGGAATGAGGCACAGCTTGGCAACAGAATCCTTCCAATGTGAGGCTGTTGTTGTTGTTATTGTTGTTGTCTTTTCTTTTCATTTTGTCCAAATGTACCACTTGAAGGCAACATCACAACATTGGTTTTAAATGCCTTGGTTTTGCAAGTGTTCTGCAGAGAAAAGAGCAAATCTGAAAGGTGGTTTTAATCTGGAAGTTCCTTCTATTAAAATCTGGTGGTTCTTTACATTCATGGGCCTAATAATTAGAAGATGTTCTAAAAGGGAGAAAATTATTTTCTAGATGACAAAAAAATCTACAATTTGCCATCTTCTAAGTATGGGGTTCTGAGAATTGTAGTCCTTTAGTATTTCTTCCCAAGCTTCATTGAAGTACAGTACTTTGAATGTATTTCATAACATAATGCAGCTCTTTAGCAGTGAAAATTGAGTTAAGGGTACACATGTTGTACATTGGGATGAGAGAGAGAGAGGGAGGACAGCCATGATACTCTTTCAGGCATAGAAGAGACTAGTAGATGCTGATAATTGATGTCAGGTATCACATTCATGTGCAGATTGCTATTCGTCTCCATTCAGGAACATCACTGTAGCATCTCCACTCAATAAAGTCTTGATCCCATTTGAGAAGTTTGGCCAGAAAGTCCATTAGCTGTCAAGAGATAGGACCCATCAGACTATTTTTGCTCCACATTAGTTTTAGACATTTTGAATCAAACATTTTCCCTATTCATCATGTTTTTAAAATCTTGACTATGTACTTAAATACACATTTCCCATGCATTTTCCTCATAATATATACATCTCAACATATGCACTTCTAAATATTCTTTCATATACATCTTAGAGCCAGGAAGCAGAGTGCCAATAGGGCCGTAGCCAGGATTCTAGATGTGGGTGGGCAAAAACCTCTTTTTAATGCATTCCTATGGGAAATCTCTTATTCAGCCTGGCACTTGATCCAAAACAAGGTGATAGCACCAGCCATGGTATTTGTGAGGCAGCTGTCTCAATCAGTAGATTCAGAGAATAATGAAAAGGCAGCAATTTGTTAGTTGTTAATTTATTATTACAGTATGTTTACTGCCATAGAGATGGGCACATTTGTGAATTTCTGCTGGAGGTACCAAATAATTTCAGTGGCTTTGGGTTTACCACCACAGTGGGGTGGGGGTAGAGGACCAAATTGCCTTGGAAGATGAGGATTGGGAAGACTGAAGTCAACAGGCAGGGATAGCCCAAACCAAGCAGTTTTCACCTGTTTATTTATTTTTGTCTTTCTCTCTCTCACTGTCTCTCCCTACACACACTTCTTTATCTTTCTTCTATTTCTCCTTCTTTCTTCCTAACTAGCAGGCTGCTAAGGAAATTGTTCACCTGTGGGTGAAATTGTCAGAATCTAAACATCTCATGCAAAAATCTTTTGAAAGGTTGCACAAATTCTGAGGAATAGATTTCAAGAACAACAAAAGGGGCAACAAAAGTTGAAGGAATTTGGTTCAACGTCTGTTGAAAACACATGACATGTTAGAGATGGAATTGGCTAAAACCTGTATGTTTGATTTTAACTGAGTTTCACATTGAAGCAAAGACCAAAATGGGAGTTAATATTTTTGCCAACTGTTTGCCAGTGTGGATCAGCTACTAATGTAAATAATATACTACAATGGACCTGTGTTAAGGATTTGTCATGATTTCAATTTTAAGCCTCTTTTTTCCCCTTCTGCATCTTAACATAGTCATAAAAACTCTTGCCAGGCTAAAACCAGGCACTTGACTCTTTGGTTCAATAGAATTGGAATTTACAAGATCAGTGTTAATACTTTAAATGGATTAGTCTTTCCTGCCATTATAGCAATACTTTCATTTACACATTTGCTGCACCTACATAAACCTCTGTATATAACATATAGTGCTATGAAAAAAATGATGGCTTACAAATAGAGCATTGAGGTTGAAAAGCCAAAGTCTACAAAATCAAAAAATGGAAACATTCCAATTGCTCAGGTAATTCTAGCTTCTAATGATTTTGCTTTCAGGCCTATTTGCAGCATAGCAAAGGGTATCAAATCTTAAATCTAATGCAGCATATAGCAGATGGTTTTGAAACACGTAAAATAATTGGAGCAGCATTTCCTGACCTTACAGCAGCAAAATACACTGCAAAAGCTCTATCTCCTTTTAATAACATTGAATAACAGAAATCATAATTGAATAACAGAAATCATCACCATTCTACTTCTTGGTTGAATTTCAAGAGAGGCACAGTTGCTCTTGGAAACGTCTCTTACAGAGTAGCATCCTGGTACCATTATTTTAGCACTTATACAAATGAACAACTAGTATTCTACATATTCCTTTTGAAAGGTTGCACAGGAATTTCATCTGTGCTGAAGATTTTGCCTTGACAGTTTAGGAAAAAACCTTTGAGTCCATCAAGCACCAGCTAAACTCTGCCTTAGAAGATCTTTCTGTCTATTATAAAAACAACCAGCTGAAACCATAACCTTTAAAAACATTGGACTGTGCATTCCACTTTTTTAAAAAACAAAACAAAACAGAGAATATGAGAGGAATCTCTGAGTTAACTGAGAAGGCAAGATTTTGGAATATTGCCCTACTCTGACATGAACCCTGACTTGCAAACACACTGTCTAAACACCAAACATAAAGTTGTCACCAGATACAACATATTTACGAAATTGGCAAGTTCAGACTGGGATGTATAGCTGTGAACAACAAGAATAGTTCTGTCCCTATGGTACTGCGCAACAGAAAATACTAGTATCATATATGGTAGAAATCAGCACACACCAAACAAGTGGATGTAGTTCTTAATGAATCATGCAGAATTATTTCTGGTTGCCTGAAACCTACCTTGTCACATGAAAAAGTATATTATTTGGCTGGCATTGTCCTTCTGGAAGTTTGTCAAGGGGTGCTAGCAAATAACAAACAAAATAAGGTAATACAGCAACAAAACAAGAAATTTCATAGACACCAACCCTCAATGTCTAAAAGGGAAAGTTTTCTTCACACCTCTCAAGCTCTAAATATTAAACCAGAAGGAACTAGGCTACACTTATGGAGAACAAAGCAGCACACTTTGCTGAAAGGGTGAATACTGAAGAGTGTTTCCCACCTAAACAAGATTCCCGCTGGACCATCTGGAAGTCACTGGAAGCAAAGTAGGAAGATCAACAACTAATCAAGTAAAATGGGGCTACTTAGATTCAGAACAAATGTTCTGTGACTGTGGAAAAATGCAATCAATGCAACATTTCTGTGTATGTAATGTACACCTTACTACGTATAAAAAAGAAGATCTAGTAAATGGCCAAGATAATGCTACTGAAGTAGTCCACTTCTGGTCCAAAAAAGTCTAATTCTTTTAACATTTTAATTTGTTTTGAATGTTACCTATATTTCATGAACCTCCATCATTTTAAATTTTGCAATGCTCTGATATGACTAAAGAACTATTCAAACACACTAAAATTTTAAACATAAAAGAAGGATATTTAAATTGGATTACACATAGCGAAAATATGGACATTAGATACTTATTTTGACACTTGCCATGAAGTGACCCACACACTGTGATCATTGAGCCATCCCCTATGACACACACAAAATGAGACATACAGGATTCAACACCAGGACTGCAATTGACTGCTGCAGCCTTGAGGATATTGGCAAGGTGTGCCATCACAGCCAGTCCATCTGGTATGGCCTCTTCTACCTCCATGACTGTTGTGAATCAGAGTTCCTCCTCCATTCATTTTGCTGTTGGCCCCAATATGAGGGTTTCCAGTGGCATTTCCTCCACTGAGGGGGACCATCACTCTACAGTTTTGAAATAATGAAAAGCTTAAAGTATGATAATCTTGATTACCCTTTTTTATGAAGTTCTATCTCAAGCATTGTTGTATGGAGTAAAATGATGTAAGCATTTCAGTGGCTGAATCCGGAACTAAAATGTTGACATTTGGTTGAATCTAGTTTTTATTATTTATTATTTATTAATTTTTGTCATTTATACCCCGCTTTCCTCTCCCGAGGGAGACCCAAAGTGGCCTAACAGTATATAAAATAACAGTTAAAACATTAATCACATATAAGCACAGTTAAAAACCCCTATCCAAAAATTACATTTAAATCCCATAAAAACCACAAAAACCGACCCTCACCCACCCTCCATCCATATTAAAGTAGCAAAAAAACTAAAAACACTGAAAAGAACTATATTTTTAAAATATATATGTGTTGTGCAATTGGCATGGTGCTGTCTCTTACATGATGCCATCTAATATATTTGTGGCACTTTTTGGGTTGACAGCTGTGCTAGCCTGTCACAACAAGAGCAACAGAAACTTGCAATGACTATAGACCCAATGATTGTGCTGAACTAATCTGTAGGCCGGTTTGGTCTTTTTGTCATTACCCTTATCACCCATGAATGTATATATTAAACAAGAAAATAAGTGCCTTTACAACATCAAACTTGTTTCAGAGGCCAGCGCAGTTGTCAAAACACAACACCTACTATTTTCCATTTGAATTTTATAGAATGGAAATTATTGCAGTTTTTGAGAACAGAATCATGACCCAACTGCATTTCTTGCCATTTGTGAAGATGAGCTGAATCTTACGGAAAGTAAAGCGTTTTGACAACTGATAGCAAAATTAAAAGATTTCACACATTCCTCTGAATTAGAAAGGGGTCGGGAACTGAGTGTCAAGGTATACAGGGTAGCTTGCCCTAAGCTCATGAAAGGACACACAAGAAATTCCCAAGGCTGAAACACAAATGCCTTTCTAGTTCACCAAGAAACTAATATTGATTCTAGGGAAAAATAAATAAAAATCAGGGCTTAGTTTGAATCCTATGAAGATCTGATAAAGAAATGCATGAACAGTAGTAGTGGGCAGACTAAGTAGAATCTTCCATGACTGCTGTTTCAAGCTTACTAAGAAAATTAAATACTGAAGATAGATTTGAAGGAGAAATGTGCCTATGTCAGAGGTTTGAAAACCACTTTCCAGAAGTAATTCTCTGTATAGCCTCTTATGACACTGCCACCACCGAAGTAATTCATTAATGGTGCTATTACATCATGGTTACTTGCCCTACTGATTTTAGTGGGGTATACATTCATCAGATTAGTCTGGAAGATTTAGCCAATGATGTCAATTGGTAGGATTCTTCTTCTTCAGGTGGAGCAGGAAGGAGAGACAGCCAAAATATTTATGCAGAGAAAAACCTAACACTGGGAATAATAAGACTGCTTTTGTAGAAGAGTTTCTACATTCTGTAAAACATTTTAAAACACTGTAAAAACACACATTCAACATAGCTGATTCTTTTAATGCTACTGCCCCACATCCCAGAGCTGATAAATAGGCTCTATGTGGCATAGGTGTAAGTACTGTTTTTATACTGAACTTTGTAGTAAATAATCACATAAAAGGTTGAGTAAACAAAGCTGAGAATTCAGCCAACGGGGCACCATGGGGGCTTGCTGCAGTTATTTTCATATGGCATGTTATACCTCCTTACCTTGTGATGAGTGTAATTCCACTTTTTAAAGAAATAAAAATTAGAGAGGAGGAATATCTTGTATACAATTGAGGGCCCCAATGTAATGAGTAAACAGAATAGCAATTTACTAATTGATCACGAATCCAATTAGATCCATTATAACATTTCATAATTTCAGAGTGAAAAAGTACAATGTAATGGAAAAATCTGAGGACATCAGAGAAAAGTTCTGCCTGAAAAGCCAGGCTGTATCAAGCCAGTTTGAAAGTAGGTGTCTTTGGCACAAGTTGACAGCCATGCTAAGTCAATAAGCCAACATGGTTATATCTTTAAGCCTAGGATCCACTGCATGCAACAGCTGCAGTATCAGCAATTTTACTTTCATCGCGCTTGCCCAGGAAGGTGTCTACAACTTCCTTGGGTGAATACAAGTTGGGATCTTAGCTTGCACCAGGGCAATGTTTGCACAAATATGTATATTATTTTAGTGACAGAATATGTTTAATTTAATTATTATCTCTTCCGGCAAGTCCTATCTTCTCAGTGTCTGCCCAAAATATAATAGCCTCAGTGTACTTAATGTTTTCTAGCAAGAATTCAAGACTAATCTGAAATAAAGCCCATTTATTTGTCTTTCTGGTGCTCCATTTTCACTGTAAAGCTCTTCATTGACATCACATCTCAAATGAGTCAGTTCCTCCTCCCCCCAATTCATTTTCCCCCAATGTCCAGCTTTAGACATTCACATATACTAACTAGGAATATTTTATTATGGACTGTTGGAAAACTTTTGCTCCAAACGCTCATCCTTATACTTTTCTCATTATTTTGTATATTATTATTTATTACATTTATACCCCACCCATCTTGGATATTTCCTACTCCGAGTGGCTTACAACACAATAACAACGACAATAAAAATCTTCACAATAATAAAAAGAAATACACCAATTGATCCAAATTAAAAACATCAAGAAAGCAAAACAACACCCACACATTAAAAAAGTCAGAAACAAAAAAACTATTGGCAATGGGAGAAAATACAATACAATACCTAACGTTCAACTGTTGGCAATATATCCATAAAGGCCTCTTTTAAAAGGAGCAGTTTTTAAAAATTTTTTGAAAACTATATGCAAAGATGGAACCCGGCACAGCGCAAATAGAAGAGAGTTTCACAAAGTTGGTGCCACCACCAATAAGGCTCTTCTCTGAGTCACAGCCTTTCTTGCTAATTTAATTTAATTTAATTTAATAGTCATATTTATATATGCCGCCCACTCAGGCAGAACCCGACCCAGGGCTGCATTACAACAAGTTCTAAAAACACATTAAAAAAAACACTTTAAAAGACCCATATCCCACCCACTTAAAAAAACCCATATCCCACCCACCCATCCCACCCACTATAAAAAAGAAGAGAGAGTTCTTAATTGTTTACATAAGCCAGCAGGCAGGGACCGTGTTCCCATTAGGGCCCCACACCTGCCCCGCCAGCCAGGTCTTCAATTCTTTCCTGAAGGGCAGAAATTCTCTTTGAAGTCTTAGATCTGTTGGCATGAGGTTCCAGAGGGTTGGTGCGGACACGGAGAAGGCCCTCCTTTGGGTGCTGGATAGATGTGCACACCTAGTTGATGGCACTATTAGACAGCCCCTCTGGTCCACTCTGGTTGGACGGGCAGACACTCTTGGGACGATGCAGTCTCTAAGGTATCCTGGCCCATTGCCATATAGGGCTTTAAAGGTCAAAACCAGCACCTTGAATTGCACCCGGAGACAAACTGGTAACCAGTGCAGCTCCCGAAGTAGCGGTGAGGCACGGGCATATCGTCCACACCCCATCACCACCCGGGCTGCCGCATTCTGGACCAGCTGCAGCTTCCGAATGGTCGTCAAGGGCAGCCCCATGTAGAGCGCATTACAGTAATCTAGTCTGGAAGTGACCAGAGCGTGAGTGACCATAAGCAAGGAGTCCTGGTCCAGAAGCGTGCGCAACTGGCGAATCACCCGAAGTTGGGCAAAAGCCCTCCTGGCCACAGCCGCTACCTGTTCTTCTAGCAGCAGCCGCAAGTCCAGAAGGACCCCCAAGTTGCGCACTGGGTCTGTCTGGGGCAAAACAGCCCCATCCAGTACCAAAGATGGTAGCTCCCTGGATAACACGGGGCCCCTTATGCATAGCCACTTTGTCTTGTTGGGATTCAGCCGAAGCCCACTGGCCCCCATCCAGACCCCAGCGGCCTCCAGGCATCCGGATAGGATTTCAACGGCATCACTGGGGTCCCCATGGGCTGAGATGTACAACTGTCATCCGCGTACTGATGGTACCGCTCCCCGTGGGAATGAATGATCTCACCCAGTGGCTTCATGTAGATGTTAAATAGGAGAGGAGAGAGCACCGAACCCTGAGGCACCCCATACTTAAGAAGCCTAGGGCTGGACCTCTCACTCTCCAACCACACCAACTGGGTACGGCCCTCCAGAAAAGAGGAAAACCAGGACAACACGGTGCCCCCACCGGGGCAGGATGTGTGGCGGTGGCGGCAAGCTCACCAGGATGCCCCTCCAGATGCTGACGCCAAGAGGGGGTCCTATGCCATCTGGGAGGAACGAATGATGCGGGCTGATGTTCTGAGGAGAAGACATTCTGCCAGGTAGGAAGGCCCCAAACCATTTAGTGCCTTAAAAGTTAGAACTAACACCTTGTACCTGATATGGAAAGGAATGGGTAGCCAATGCAGCTCTGCCAAGGCAGGGGAGATATGATCAAATTTTCATACTCCAGTAATTTATTTTATTTATTTATTTAATTGCATTTCTAATGCTGCCCCCTCGCCGGGGCGACTCCGGGCAGCTTACAAGTAGTAAAAAATAATAATAATCAGCCTATCTGCTGCATTTTGCACCTGCTGAAGCCTCTATATCAGGAACAAGGGAAGCCCCATACAGAGAGCATTACAGTAATCAATACGTGATATTACCAGTGAGATTTATTTATTTTATTTTTATTTTATTTTTAAAATTTATATCTCGCTTCTTTCAATCCAATGGACGACTCTAAGCGGCTTACAAAAAAATCAAAAACACAATATCAAAGGCACAAAATTCAGAAAACACAGCATAACAATAATATGATCAAAAATACAATATTAAAGATACAATTAATAACAAGAAATAACAAGAAATATCCAATACCACCCACGAAATCCCCTGCCTCCAAAGTCCTCAAAGTCCAAAGGTGAGGGGTGGGAGGGTGGGACCCAAAGAACGGGGCCAGGTGGAGAGGCCGGTGGAATGGCCCTCTTCACCCCCACCTGGGCAGGATGTGCGGCAGAGATAACTAATGTTATAAGGGACTGCCTGTCCAAGTAGGGACGCAACTGAGAAACTTAGTACTATTGGGGAAAAGTGCCTTTGCTCACCGCTGCAATTTACACTTTGAGGGTCAGATGAGGATATGACTCGTAAATTGCATATCTGATCCATAAGGGTGAGAGCAATCCTATCCATCATAGGGGCCAGATCACCTAGTCAGGATGACAGACCCTCTATCCTTTAGAGTTTCATTTTTCTTCTCCTTATTTCTTGGCTGCAGTTTTCATTTGAGTAAAGGATTCAACAGAAGTGGAGAAACTCTTTAACGATTTCTAAACCACTCCTTCATTGCAAACATTAATGTTATGTAATTCTTCCATAGTCATTATTCTCACTGTCTTGATATCTTAAAGCCATTTCACAGCAAGTCATTTTGACAGCCAACCCAGGTAATTTTGTAATGACATCCCTGGCCCCAAAGTCAAGGAGATGGACATTGTGGTCTGCATGGAGAAAACTGAGGCACCCCTTCCCTGTTCAGACCACAATCCTCTGATTAAACTATCTTTGTCCCATCTGGGCAATGGCTCTCCATTGGTCATGTGGTGAACTAAATTACATGGGAATAGAGGTGTCATGTCAATGTGTGTTATAATTTAGTTCTGTTTCTGCATTAATCTGTGGAATAAGACAAATCAGTAATGCCGTTTAAATGCATATTCAAATACTATACATATTTAAAGGTGCATTTTCTTTTGAAATGTTGCAAAAGTTGATACATTCAAATAGTCTCCAATTGGGAGACAATGGGAGAAGACTAAAATGTGGCAGATAGCTAGGTTTTGAGCAGTACAATGATCACAGAGGTGGGGGCCGTGACATTTTAAAATGAAATCCGCAAAGACTGAGAGCCTTACAAGTTGGTAAGTAATTCATTCAATCTCTACCACTGGAATGTAAGGCACACTAAAACAATAGAATTCAATACTTCTGCCACCACCTACAGGATTATTGAGCAGTCAGAGCAGTTCTGCAAAGTGTGCCAAATTGCCTGCTTTATTAATATACAGAGAAGTGGTAATGGCAGTGCATTATATGGTGGAGCATTTAAAGCATGTCTAACCAATTTCAGCTCAGTTGAAATGAAAGGATACTATAGGGGCAGTATAATGTTAAA
The DNA here is from genome assembly GCA_035047345.1 of Bradypodion ventrale. Classification (NCBI taxonomy): domain Eukaryota; kingdom Metazoa; phylum Chordata; class Lepidosauria; order Squamata; family Chamaeleonidae; genus Bradypodion; species Bradypodion ventrale. The sequence goes on from JAWDJE010000004.1 coordinate 86,338,873, forward strand.
GTTCATCAGGTGTTCATCCCGTTTAGGTATCTACTTGCAGAGCCAGAGGTTGGGAGTTCAATTCCTCACTGTGTTTCAAGTTCAGAGGCTTGGACTCGATGGTGCAAAGAGGAAGCAATTTATTTTCAACCTGCATTTGGTCCATTTAATCTATAGAATTCTTCCTCAGACAGAATAAGTCATGATCACAAGGGAATACACTTCAGAAACGTCTCTGACAAAAGTTTTGCCACATTTCTGTGTGCCTTCATTCCCAGACAAAATAAATAACTGGAACAGCATTTTCAATATAGGGTAATGGAGAAGGGTAGGAATGTTGACTGACTGCCTACTGCATTCTCCAGTGTCCCAGTCCAAACTCCTTGTTCATATCAAAACATTTCTGTTGATCTCATTTTCCCAAGGCCACCATCACAATGAATTAAACAGCATTCCCTAGTGTCTCATGTTCCATGTATATTGGACTAAAACTCCCATCATCCCCAATAGTCTAAATAGCAGCAATTATGCTGGCTGGAGTAATGGGAGTTGATATTCAAGAGTTGGGGAAGGCTATACCAAAACATGCTGGGTAGACACCAGGTTGGACAGCTGCATGCCTGTCTGAATGTTAACCTTCAATGAATGTTGCAGGCAGTTCCCATCAGGATATCAGATCTGTTTTTCATTTGCATAGCTGAAAACGCTAGAAGGCGGAATCTAAAAACCCATCTTTCTTTCTATCTCCCTGCCTTTATGGGAAAGGCATGGTGGTTTATTTATTATGAGTTCATTGGCATCTGCACTCTACTAGATCCTCAAAAGATTGATAAAGACTGACTGTCTTACTGCTAAGGAAAAATACAGCTTTATTGTTCCATATCAGATACACTTTATAATGATGATTTAAAAATAATCCCCTTGAATTGCAATGAAGTATTCCCTGTTAATGCATGCTTGCCAATATAAAATTTATGGATTTTGTCAAGAGAAAAAAAAGTCTCTACCCCACACCAGATAGATGTATATGAATTGAATTCACACCTGTTTGTTTGTTTGTTTGTCTGCCTGTCTGCCTAAATATCCTCAATCCTTCAAATTATTTTCAAAACACATCAACATTAACTTTCTGGGACTCAGGACAGTTTTTGTTTAGGGAGCCTTGAAGATATTCCCTGTGAATTGCTACTAAAAGTAGCAAGATTTCCATATTAATATATGAAGGGAACAATCTGGAGCAAGTGGAGGAAGAAAGTCAAGGACTAGAAAGTAGATAGCAGCTGTGTAAAACAAAGACCACCCCTATTTATAGGGCCTTCATTGAATGAATACATAGCAGCATTTCTTAGAAATACTAGAAATAAAAAGTATCAGAAGAAATAGAAATAAGTAATATCGTAGCTGATTATTTGGATTGTAATCTATGAAATCTGATGTGAAAATTAATCTATTAGTCTCTTCTAAAAGATACCTTGTCCCCTTACCTGCTTAGTCCTAGAAGACCATGTGGTTTTATTGCAATTTACATTTAAACACAGCTGAACAAAGTCACTTCTCTTTCAAAAATTCTGGAACTTATCCACTGGAACTGTAGTTACAATGTATTTTACTAGTTTTGAGTGGTGGTTAATAGGCTCTGACCAGAAAGACCCCAAAACAGACAAAAAGGTTAAAAAAGAGCCATAACACTAAACTTCAAACCTACCTAGCTTTCAACAGGAGGAGTAAGGGGTCAAAAGGAGCACAAGATGTCCTGGGAAAAGACACCAAGTGAATCAAGACAAGCATTACATTGTCTGGATGACAGGAAAAGTACTGGTAACATTAGCGGAACAAACATTCCATATGGACAAATGCTCCATATGGAAAAGCTCTTATTCATTAAAGTGTCACAAGTCTCTTTTCTTTTCTTTAATTGTTTTTTCTTTTGTCTTATTAACAGGGAATAGAAGCAGCAGATCGGAGAAATTTTAAAGTCAGGTTCCAGTGCTACAGGCCCAACGTGTCATTCCCTGTGGCTGAAGAAGCAATTTGTGCTCCATGATTGCTTACAGTGAAACTATCTATCTATCTATCTATCTATCTATCTATCTATCTATCTATCTATCTATCTATCTATCTATCTATCACATTAGAGGTTGCTTTTATTTTTGTCATGACCACAAACAAACTCCTTTTACAACTGAATGTTTACTGCACTAAGTTTTCACCAGAAAAAATCTTGCTTCCTGCAAAAAATAAAAGTCTAATTAGTTTACTCCTTCCACCATGAAACTTCTGATAGGATAAAAGCAGTGCTGATTCATACATCACTTATGCCAGTGTAATTTAGAGCCTCAGGCCATGAAGGACCAATCTATCTCATATCTCTGTAATAATAACACATCTATGAGGCCTCTGAAATTTGGTGTTCCTTCAACACGTCTCAATCCAGTCCATGGATGAATAAACTCATTAAGTCTTAGAATATTTTACTGCCGATGAGGAAAGTCTATTGAGCTGGGGCCTACATGGAATCTAGGAGGACACAGGATAGCAGGACGGGACAAAAAGAAATGAATTCACCAATTCACTAAAAATAAGGCAGAAGGGGTTGCTGAATCATACTAGACACCTTGATTGTACAGCTTGGAGAGAATGTCATAACTACCCCACTATAGTCTTGATTTAATCTGAACAACAAAAATCAAGACCTCCAAAATCCCACCAGTCCAACATTGTACTAATTGGAGTAGTTGGAAAGGTGGGCCGAGAGAAATGCTGGGGACACAGGAAGGCAAATTCAATAGAAGAAAGGCTGCCAGGACATTGGTGTGTGCTGTGCTGGCTAAAGGGAACTGTTGGATTCATCTTTGGCGTATTTCTTCTAAACAGGAAATGGTATTCAGACTAGATAGGGGTACAACTATTTGATTTGGGGCAAGAGGTGTGGTTGTATGGAAAGTATGATTTCTTACTTGCAGCTGCATTAGCTTGATGGGGAGTGGCCATGGGCTTTGGGCTCTTGCCTACTTCTTGTGGGATGGGTGTGTTGGTATCCTCTGCTTTTGGGTATCCTTTTATGTGATCTTGAATGAAAGCAATAGGGGCCAGCCTGGTTCAGAGGTGAATCACCCATCTTTCACTGGAGATGGCAGGGGGAGATGGCAGTCCATTGGGTTTTCCCAGCTATGAGGCTGGAGATGTTTGCATTGAGTTGGCAAATGGGATCTGTTGCTCTGTGGTTGATTCATTTTGTTGTTGTTGTTCAGTCGCACAGTCGGTTCCGACCCTTTGCGACCCTATGGACCATTGCTCTCCAGGCGCCTCTGTCCTCCACCATCCCCCTCAGCCCTCCCAGCTCTGTGCCCATTGTGTCTACAATGCCATCTATCCATCTCATCCTTGGCCTCCCCCTTCTTCTTTTGCCTTCCACCTTTCCCAACATCAATGCCTTCTCAAGTGAATCCTCCCTTCTCATTTGATGTCCAAAGTATTTTAGCTTCATCTTTACTATTTGGCCTTCCAGTGAGCAATCCGGGTTAATTTCTTCTAAGATTGACCTATTTGTTCTCCTCGCTGTCCAGGGCACTCTCAAAACCCTCCTCCAACACCACATTTCAAAGGCATCTATTCTTCTGCGTTCAGCCTTCCTAATTGTCCAGCTCTCACATCCATACATTACTACTGGGAAAACCATTGCTTTGACTATTCTAATTTTTGTTTTCAGTGTGATGTCTCTGCTTTTCACTATGTTCCCCAGGTTTCTCATTGCTTGTCTCCCAAGAATCAGTCGCCTTTTTATTTCATGGCTACAATCCCCATCTGCAGTGATCTTTGATCCTAAGAAAGTAAAATCTGTCACTGCTTCTACTTCTTCCCCGTCTATTTTCCAGGAACTGATGGGGCCTGTTGCCATTATCTTGGTTTTCTTGATATTGAGTCTCAGGCCAGCTTTTGCACTCTCCTCCTTCAGCCCAATCAAGAGATTCTTTAGGTCTTCCTCACTTTCTGCCATTAGAGTGGTATCGTCTGCATATCTCAGATTGTTGATGTTTCTCCCAGCAATTTTTATCCCATATTGTGATTCCTCCATCCCTGCATTGCGCATTATGTGCTCTGTGTATAAGCCTTGTCTTACTCCTTTTCCTATTCCAAACCACTCTGTCATTCCATGTTCTGTCCTAACTGTTGCTTCTTGGTTCATGTACAGATTTCTCAGGAGGCATATGAGGTGCTCTGGTATTCCCATCTCTTTAATTACTTGCCACATCTTGTTGTGGTCCACACAGTCAAATGCCTTAGTGTAGTCAATAAAACAAAAGTAAACTTGTTTCTGGTATTCCTTTGTTTTCTCCATGATCCAGCGTATGTTGGCAATGTGGTCTCTAGTCCCCCTGCCTCTTCTGAAACTGCCTGCACCTCTGGTAATTCTCTTTCCACATGCTGCTGAAGTCTATCCTGTATTATCTTGAGCATCACTTTACTGGCGTGTGGGATGAGCGCGATTGTTCGATAATTTGAACATTCTTTGGCATTGCCCTTTTTTGGGATTGGGACGTATACTGATCTTTTCCAATCCTGTGGCCATTGTTTTGTTTTCCAAATCTGCTGGCATATTGAATGCAGTAATTTGACGCCGTCGTCTTTTAGCGCTTTGAAAAATTCAACTGGGATACCATCATCTCCACTAGCTTTGTTGTTTGCAGTGCTCTTTAGGGCTTTTATGACTTCGCTCTCCAGGATGTCTGGCTCAATTTCTACTTCTTCCTCATTGTGATTGTCAGGAGTGTTGAGGTCCTTTTTGTAGAGTTGCTCTGTGTACTCTTTCCATCTTTTCTTAATCTCTTCTGCATCAGCTAGCTCCTTTCCTTCTTTGTCCCTTATCATGGTCATTTTTGCTTTAAATGTTCCCTTAATTTCCCCAATTTTTTTGAAAAGATCTCTGGTTCTGCCTCTTTTGTTGTTTTCCTCCATTTCTCTGCACTGTTCTTTTAGGTAGTTTTCCTTATCTCTCCTTGCTTTTCTTTGAAATTCTGTGTTCAAATGATTGTAGTTTTTCCTTTCTCCTTTGACTTTTGCGTTCCTTCTTTCCTCTGCTATTTTAAGAGCCTCATCAGACAACCACTTTGCTTTCTTACTCTTCTTTTCTTTTGGTATGGTTTTCTTTGCTGCTTCCTGCATGATGTCCCTCATCTCTGTCCATAATTCTTCTGGTACTCTATCTATTGAGTCTAAGCCATTGAATCTGTTCATCACCTCCACCGCGTATTCTTTAGGGATGCTGTCTAGGTGATATCTTTCTGGTCTCCGTGTTTTCCTTATTTTCTTTAGTCTAAGCCTGAATTTTGCGATCAATAGGTTGTGATCTGAGCCACAGTCTGCTCCAGGTCTTGTTTTTGCTGACTGTATGGAGGTTCTCCATCTTTGGCTGCAGAGTATGTAGTCAATCTGGTTTCGGTGTTGGCCATCTGGTGATGTCCATGTGTAGAGTCGCCTCTTGTGTTGCTGGAAGAGAGTGTTTGCTATGACCAGTGCGTTCTCTTGGCAGAACTCTATCAATCTTTGCCCTGCTTCATTCTGTACTCCCAGACCAAATTTGCCTGTTATTCCCTCCACTTTTTGATTTCCTACTTTGGCATTCCAGTCTCCTAATATAATTTGGACATCATTTCTTGGTGTCTGTTCTATGAGGTGTTGTAAGTCCTCATAGAACTGGTCCATTGTGGCTTCATCTGCGCCAGTGGTTGGTGCGTATATTTGGATCACAGTGACATTGAAAGGTTTTCCTTGAAATCTAACTGACATCATTCTGTCATTTTTGAGATTGTATCCCATTACTGCTTTTCTCACTCTTTTATTGACAATTATGGCTACTCCATTTCTTCTAAGGTTTTCTTGTCCACAGTAGTAGATATGATGGTTTCCAGAGCTGAATTCACCCATCCCTGTCCATTTGAGCTCACTGATGCCCAAGATGTCAATGCTTATTCTTTCCATCTCGTTTTTTACCACTTCCAGTTTACCTTGGTTCATTGATCTCACATTCCATGTCCCTATGCAGTATTGCTCCTTACAACATTGCATTTCCCCTCCCCCCTTCCTGTCCCTCCCCTTCCTCCACTCTGTGGTGTTAAGCATCCTGTATCACCTAGCCTGCCCCTTTGTTT
>JAWDJE010000004.1:86350000-86492500 GCA_035047345.1 Bradypodion ventrale
CCCATCCCACCCACTATAAAAAGAAGAAGAGAGAGTTCTTAATTGTTTACATAAGCCAGCAGGTGGGGACCGTGTTCCCATTAGGGCCCCACACCTGCCCTGCCAGCCAGGTCTTCAATCCTTTCCTGAAGGGCAGCAATTCTCTTTGAAGTCTTAGATCTGTTGGCATGAGGTTCCAGAGGGTTGGTGCGGACACGGAGAAGGCCCTCCTGTGGGTGCTGGATAGATGTGCACACCTAGCTGATGGCACTATTAGAGATCCTCTCCAGTCTGCTCTGGTTGGACGGGCAGACACTCTTGGGACGATGCGGTCTCTAAGGTATCCTGGCCCACTGCCATATAGGACTTTAAAGGTCAAAACCAGCACCTTGAATTGCACCCGGAGACAAACTGGTAACCAGTGCAGCTCCCGAAGTAGCGGTGAGGCACGGGCATATCGTCCACACCCCATCACCACCCGGGCTGCCGCATTCTGGACCAGCTGCAGCCTCCGAATGGTCGTCAAGGGCAGCCTCATGTAGAGCGCATTACAATAATCTAGTCGGAAAGTGACCAGAGCGTGGGTGACCATAATCAAGGAGCCCCGGTCCAGGAGCATGCGCAACTGGCAAATCACCCGAAGTTGGGCAAAAGCCTTCCTGGACACAGCCACTACCTGTCCTTCTAGCAGCAGCTGCGAGTCCAGAAGGACCCCCAAGTTGCGCACTGGGTCTGTCTGGGGCAAAACAGCCCCATCCAGTACCAAAGATGGTAGCTCCCTGGATAACACGGAGCCCCTTATCCACAGCCATTCTGATTTGCTGGGATTCAGCCGAAGCCCATTGGCCCCCATCCAGACCCCAATGGCCTCCAGGCATCCAGATAGGATTTCAAGAGCATCACTGGGGTCCCCACGGGCCAAGATGTACAACTGGGTGTCATCCGCGTACTGATGGTACCGCACCCCGTGGGAACGAATGATCTCACCCAGTGGCTTCATGTAGATGTTAAATAGGAGAGGAGAGAGCACCGAGCCCTGAGGCACCCCATACTTGAGGAGCCTAGGACTGGACCTCTCACTCTCTAACCACACCAACTGGGTATGGCCCTCCAGAAAAGAGGAAATCCAGGACAACACGGTGCCCTGGATCCCCAGTCCTTTGAGCCGTTCCAGAAGGATACCGTGGTTGATGGTATCGAAGGCCGCTGAGAGGTCAAGAAGAGCAAGGACGGATGGATAACCCCCGTCCCGCTCCCGCCAGAGATCATCTATCAGTGCGACCAATGCCGTCTCCGTACCATACCGGGCCTGAATCCTGATTGAAAGGGGTCTAGATAATCCACTTCCTCCAGGACTCTCTGCAGCTGGCATGCCACCGCCTTCTCCAAACCCTTACCCAGAAAGGGCAGGTTGGAAACCGGCCTGTAGTTGTTAAGGACAGCTGGGTCAAGGGATATTTTCTTCAGGAGGGGGCGCACCAAAGCATGTTTTAGTGGTGCAGGAAATACCCCCTCCCGTAATGATGCATTTATTTTCACCCCGACCCAGCCACCTGTCACCACCTTGGAGGCTTTCACCAACCAGGTGGGACAGGGGTCCAAAGAACATGTAGTGGCATGCACAGCTGCAAGGAGCCTGTCCACTTCATCAGGGACAACAGGATCAAACCGATCCCAGATGGTACAGCAAGACTGTGCTCCAGTGCCCCTCTGACCCTCCCCATCCACGCCGGGATTCAGCCCTGAACGAATCCGATCGATTTTCTCCACCAGATGGTCAGCAAAGTCCTCAGCCGAACCCTGCCAACCGGGCACCGATCTCCCCCTACCGAGGAGGGACCTGGTTACCCGGAACAGGGCACTTGGGCGATTATCAGCGGAGGCAATAAGGGTGGTGAAGTATTGCCGCCTCACCACCCCCATGGCCAATAGGTAGGCCCTAATAGCAGCTCTAGCTAGTGTCCAATTGGAGTCATCCTGGGTCTTCACCCAGCGGCACTCTAGGCATCTCTTTGCCCGTTTGAGTTCCCGCAGTTCATCCGTGAACCACGGGGATGACCTAACCCCACGGGCGTGGAGAGGCTGCAGTGGCGCAATTTCATCCAAGGCTGCTGTTGCCATCCTGTTCCACAGGTCGACAAGTGCCTCGGGTGAATCGTGTTCCAGTTCCCTCTGGAATCCATCTGGATCCATTAGTCACCGAGGGTGGACCATTTTAATAGGCCCTGCCTCCCTACGATGAAGCGTCACCCCCAGAAAGTCAAGAGTCACCAGATAGTGATCTGACCATGGCACAGGTGAGATGACTAAGTCCTGTAATCTCAGATCACTCTGCCACTGCTCCGACAAGAAAACTAAGTCTGGCATGTGACCACTGCCCCTGGTCGGACCCCAAACTACCTGAGTCAGGCCCATGGCTGCCATGGAAGCCATGAACTCCCTTGCCACCTCAGATGCCATCCCCAATTATGGCAAATTGAAGTCCCCCAGAACCATAAGCCTCGGGAACTCCAACACCAACATTGAGATGGCCTCGAGGAGCTCAGGCAGGGCATCCCTTACCCTGCAAGGGGGCAGGTACAGGAGTAAGATCCCCAACTGACCCTTAGGGCCCAACTGTAGAAGCAGGGCCTCACAACCAGACACTTGTAGGGCAGTGGCCCTAGCAACTCCCAATGACTCCCTGGCAACAATGGCGACACCACCGCCCCTCCCCTCACCTCTAGGCTGGTGCCAAATACAGAACCCGGCTGGACACATGTCCGAAAGAGGTACTCCATCCTCAGATGTCAGCCAGGTTTCGGTGATGCATGCCAGGTTGGCCTGCCCCTCGTGGATAGAATCTTGAATCAGGGGGGCCTTATTACAAACCAATCTGGCATTCACCAGCAGCAGCCTAAGGGCGGGGTCACTCTGGATCTGCTGCTCAGGGCCCAGAGATGTACCTGTGGGGCTGGAACGAGGGACCGCACTTAAACATCGGATCTGCGTTCCCCGAGTGCGGCCCACCCCTCGGTACCAGCCATACCATCCTATGCCCGTCACAACACCTATATGGGTCCCTGGAACCCCCCTAGACGGAATGCTGCCCCTCCTTCCTGGCTGGCAGGACCAGCTCCCTCTCTTCCTACCTCACCCACAATCCCCCCTTGGTTCTGGCAGCAAAAATGTTAAGCCACCCCACAGCAAGTTGCCTCCTTCTCTCGCCCCCATGTGGGAGGACAAGGCCAGGTCCGGCGGCAAAGGCAGCGGAGCCATTGAAGGCACATCTGGCCACCCAGTTGATGGTAAATGCCTCAGGCAGCCAGGCATCTCCCCCCACCCCCAACCACCGCCAGTCCGAATCCACAAAGGAGGACACCAAGGCTGGTGGGCAGAGCACGCTGGCCCCTTTATGCCTGCTGCCAGTGCAGGTGTTCTGTTCAGGGCTGGCGGCGGCAGTGCGGGGTCTCTTCTCCTCCCCCTCCAACTCCATGGAGTAGGACGCTGAGGCTGGTGGGCAGAGCACGCCGGCCCCTTTATGCCTGCCGCCAGTGCAGGTGATCCATTCAGGGCTGGTGGTGGCAGCGTGGGGTCTCTTCTCCTCCCCCTCCAACTCCATGGAAGAGGACGCTGAGGCTTGTGGGCAGAGCACGCCAGCCCCTTTATGCCTGCCGCCAGTGCAGATGTTCTGTTCAGGGCTGGCGGCGGCAGCGTGGGGTCTCTTCTCCTCCCCCTCCAACTCCATGGAGTAGGACGCTGAGGCTGGTGGGCAGAGCACGCCGGCCCCTTTATGCCTGCCGCCAGTGCAGATGTTCTGTTCAGGGCTGGCGGCGGCAGCGCGGGGTCTCTTCTCCTCCCCCTCCAACTCCATAGAGGAGGACGCAGATCTCTGGTCTGGAGAAGAATCCAACATACTGTATATGGAAGGCACCAATTTGAAGAAAGTCATGGAAGAAAATATCACAAACTTTCCTTTTCCTATCTTGTGCCATAAGATTCCTAGTTAAGTCTTGCTAATTTAATGTGAGAAGGGGGAAAAGATTTTTAAAAAGCTCTGTGTAAAATGCCTATTTTATATTTCTTGGAAAATGGCCTCTGCATTAAATTCATTACATGAGTAACCACCCTATCTCTACAAAATGAAGGTATTCTGAAATATCCCAGTCAATACATAAATGTGTAACGAACCACATCAGTTTCACTTTATCTTTAAAAACTATCAAGAGTTTTGTGGGGTGGGTGGGCAGACATTATTATTACATTACTGCAGCTTTCTTTCTTGAACATTTTGTCATAGAGCCAGGTGGTGATAAATAGTGGCACAAATGCTTTGAATACTGTGTTTATTTTTAAAAGAGCTGACAAATGTGATAAGAAAAATGAAACATTCTTGTTAAACCTTTAAGGTTAACAAATTAGAAGGTTGTTTGATTAAGACTACAGAGAAAATTGATGTTGAAGCTTAACTTTGATACAAAATGCCATTTCAGCCACTATGACTGATTAATTAATATAAAATGGCAGCCTCTGGGTAGTATACTGGCCATCATGGTGTCTTGAGATACCAGCCCCCAGTTAAAAAAATACACATACCCACTAGCTGCAAGAAAAGATGTTTACTACTGATGAAAAGCAGTGAGGTCATGTGTCCACTGCACAGAGAACAGCCCATAATGTGTTGGAGAGGGCAGGAACAGAGGCTACAGGAATAACCAAAGAAACATGTTACTGTAAAACGTGCAGAGTGGAGGATTTTTAAAGATGACACCCTTTTCTCACTCCTCCAGATTAATATACACTCTTAAGAGGTATAGAATCACCAAATCCATTGCCAAAAGATGCAGCTTTCAAACCAATGAGGAGTCATGAGGTGGGATAGTGTTAACTATTTGAAATTCATTCTTTTTGACTCTGCTCCCATCTTTGTCCCAGCTCCTGCCAGCCTTGCAAGAAATTGCAAGTAGATAAGTATTGACCACTTTGGTGGTAAGGTAAACAGTGTTCCATGCACTCCGGTGTCTAGTCATGTTTGCCATATGACGACAGAAACGTCTGCAGAAGTAGACAGCGCTGGCTCTTCGGCTTTGAAACAGAAATGAGCACTGAACTCTAGAGTCGGATATAACTGGCTTTCGAATAAGGGAAACCTTTACCTTTTTAAAGTTGTGAACATTCTCTCTCTCTCTCTCTCTCACACACACACACACACCCCTATCTTTATGATGGTTACTCTTTTGTCATATACTCACAAGTATAGAACAGTGATGGCGAACATTGGCATTCCAGCTGTTCCTGGACATCAGGTCCCAGAAGGCTTGATCAGCAGGAGTGCTGACTTGGGCTTCTGGTAATTGAAGTCCAAGAACAGCTGGAGTGCCAAGACTGGCCATCTCTGCTATAAGATATAACAGGAATAATGGGACCAAAGTCTTTCCAATTATGTAAAGAAGAACTAACATAAATTCATTGATAACAAAATTATTTAATCATTATCCAGCTTCTGAACCAGATCACATGCAGAACTTTTCATCGGACAACTGGGTCAGATTCTCATCTCTTATGAACACTGGCACATAGACTTATGCCTGCTCACATCATTTAACATATAGCTAAGTCCTATTGGCTGTATGAAAAAATGAATTAGCCACACTGCTCTCAGTGTCTCTTTCTCAGCAGGAAACAGATCCTTTTCTGACAGATGACTGCCAAAGAGAGTTGGAATTGCCTTCTGTCCTCTGCCTATCCTGGAGTACCTCCATGAAATGCAGAAGGACTGGTTTACAGTAAATGTGAAAGTACATTTTTTTTAAAAAATCCAAATCTACCCATAGAACAAACAAGTGCTACTTTCTACTGCTAGAGTTCTCAACTTTTTTAAGATGGGGGCTGGGTCACGCTCCCACAGACAGCTTCAAGGGCCGGATGGCCATTTTGCCCTTCCTCCATCACATAACACTTCCTGGTGTAGTGGAGGCAGTGGGGGGGGGGGACATAAAATGGTGGTGTGGGTCACATCTGGCCCATGGGCCAAAGGTTGAGAATCCCTGTTCTACTGAATAAAAATTTCTGACTTCTGCACCTATCTACAGCATAAAAGTATCCCTTTTTAAAGGTATTTTTAGAATGAGTGAAAAATAGTTCCATATGACTCTTTGACATAGTTCCACAACTATGATGAAGAGTCATATGGAAGTCACATCAATCAGAATAACGGATGTTCAATTTGTTTAATTCTTTGTCAGTACTGCTACCTAAAAGGTCTCCAGTGGTTAAGTCGGCCATATGGACTGCGTGGGAGTCAATATAGTCGGTTCAACCGATTACATCATGTTTGTGGAACATAACCGTAAATGTATTTCTTCTGCTGTGTAAACTACTTTTTAAAGGGGGGTGGGGTGGGGAGAGGATGACCACAGTTATGCTTATGAAACTAAGGCCTTCAGTTAGGGTTCCGTTTTGTTGCACCAAAGAAAGCTAGGTTTACCACATTTTATTTTAAAATATTGGTCATAAGGAACAGGCTGTTCAGAACACATTTTATGGACATGTAAAACCACTGGCCAGCCAAATGCCATCTAGGTGGTAATCCCAAAGAAAGCAGTTTCCTAGGCTAAAGGTCAGTAAATCTATTATCACATATTTTCTCCTTAGCATTGCTGCCCAGTGAAGTGTGTGGGAACTGGGACTTACAAATCACAAGCAAATTCCTTGTAATGGTCTCAGATTGCATCAGAGAGGGGGAAAGGTTGCTTGTAATTTTCAAACATCTCAAGTACCTGTTAGGAAAAAATAAAAATTTAAATAATAGCACCAGTGTTTGCTTGCAGTTTTGGCAGAAAACTATTAATCTAAGTTGTGATCCTAGGCATACTGTAAACCATTCTAAACTCAGTAGGACTTACTTCTGCAGTATGCAGAAATGCACTTTGTGGTTCTAATCCTGAAAAAGACAATGTTGGGATGGAAAATGGGGCATATAATAAGATGACATGTTTCCTCACTTACAAACATCCCAATTGAAAATGTCATAATTTAAGCTTGTACCCTTCAGGAAACAGTAAAAACAGAGACACTGAGACTGAAACTGAGTTTTGAGCTGCTGTTAAACCATCATAACATTCTTAACATTAATATTGTAAACCACCTTGGGTTCTCTTAGGGAGAAAAGTGGTCATAAAAATCAGTGAAATGAAGTAAAGTGAACATATTCTTTGGCCCAACTGACATTCAATAACATAATGAGTAGGGCACCTCACTTTGCAATTATGGGAGGTGCCCTGGCTTGCTCAATGGGCCATTGTTGGATGGACTATTTTTGATACACAGTTCTCTAATGTAAGTCTTTAAGACAGAGAGGGTTCCTGATATACTGGGTGTAAATTAACTAGAAACACATTCAAATATTCATATACAAAGCAAATGCAAATCAATATTCACACTAAAAACTTTATAGTTCAAGATGTTGAGTGGGATCTTGACTGAAATTCTTAATGGTAATACTGATTGGCACTCATGCTACTGATCAAGGCACTAAGCAACAGAAACTTCTAGATAGTGATCTCCATCATGCAACCACATAGAGATCCATTACACTCAACTGCATGCAATTAAAAACAACAACCATGTATAAATGTGGTTCGAATACATACTTCCTATGGTGGCTAAGGCAATGTCGCTGTTTGCTCCATGGAAGTTGCACAAGTAAAATGACACAATAGGATCCTGGCATTGATCTTGAATAATCAGAGACCTATCTATAACCCTTTTTAAGAGAACTAAACTTAAAAGCCAATAATCATTTTATGTGTTGATAGTGTGGTGTTTGTTTTGCAATCACACAACAGATATTTGAGGTGTATAAATCAGATCATGAAGCCACATAATTGCATTTCAGGATTGGGCCTTAACAGAATGTTTTTCAAAATTATGTCTAGCTGAAAGTTTTGTTCTCCTGCTTGTGAAAGCTGCCTAGTGAGAAGCCCAAGCTCTTCAGCTAATGAACAGGAAAACTATACAGTACTTCTGAATAATCTGTTTTGAGAAATACTCTGTGGCAATAGTTGCAAAAAAAAAAAGATCAAGAGGTGATATGCAGGAATAATGAGAAGCTGCCAAGCAGCCTATTTACCTAGGCCAAGTGATGCTACAGAGTGGAGATGCTGTTTCAACTCAGAGAATGGAGATCATAAACATAATTGCTCTTCAATTTCAAATGCAATTAGATGGTAACAAACATAAAGCTTGCAATTTACATATTTTTTTAATCAGCTAGGCTTCCAAGAGGGATGCTTAGGTGCAGGAGTTGAAAGATCAGGCTTATAGCTCTTTCTCTTGAGAGAGCATTGACTAGAATATTAAGCCTACCCACACACCCCCACACACACACAATCCCCTGACTTCAGTGGCATTTAAGAACTCTCATTGTATGTAGGTTTTCATGGACTATGTGTCTCTTATTTTGGTTTATGGTTACCAACTATTTTTTTGATTATTTTCATCAATTGTTATAGTTATTATTATATTAATGTGTTTTCAAAATTCTTTGGAGAAGAATAGGCATTGTTCCTGTAGTTTCTCTTTTCCTTTATATAATACATATTCCCATGCTTGTGTTCTTTTCTTCTCACCAACACACTGCTCTAACATCAATAACTTCATTGTAAACCTTACTGATTTCACTAGAGATAAACTAGTGTAATTAAGAACAGATCAAATACATTATAGCCCAATTTCTGAAGTGTTATGCATTAATAAACATGTAGACAAGAAAGAATACTGACTGAATTGATTGGTGAGTTGGGTGTCAGGTTGTGGAGCCGGGGTTTGGGTGTTTGATTTCCCACTGTGCCTTATCCCATAAAGTAACATCCTATGTAGCCTTGGGCAAACTGCTCAGTCTCAGAGTGACCCCAGAAGGTGGGAATGATGAACCATTTCTGAGTATTCTATACCTAAAAGACAAAGATCTCAATAGACTGGAATAGGCTTGATGACATGTAATTATTGTTATTGCTGAACAAGAAAAAAGCAGCTATTGATTAGGCAATTTTTCTAAGCTGAATTTTGCCTTTTGTCCTTGTAATGTTCTATAACAGTGGTTCCCAACGTAGGGCACACACCCCACAGAAGGACTTGAATCCCTAGAAACCTAAGTCAGTTCATTGGCTGATCAGTGCTTTGGGGAATTGACTTAGACTTCTGGGAATTAAAGTCCCAAAACCAAATGCTGGGAAACACTGGCCTAGGGGCTTTGATTATCTATTGTGCTTCCAGGGACAAGAGCCAGCCTGTGTAGCCAAAGGCAAGATGCACTGTCCTAGTTGAATGAATTGGTAACCTACTTGTGAGGTCTTCTCCCTAGAAAACCCTGGAAAGTGTTTCAATAAGTCAGAATTCATGTGATCACATACAATTTTTATTAGAGAGAGTTTTAGGTATACTCACAAGTGGTTTACTCTTCCTTCCTTCCTTCCTTCTTGTGGCAATCTGGGACTATTCAATTTGCCCAGGATATAATCTGAACTCTACGCCCAGATTGTTCACTCAACTGGGATATAATGATTGTGTAGTATGCGAGAGAAGGAACAGTCCAAGATATGGTTAGATTCCTATACCTTGCTATAAAGGAGAATAATTTTTCGTGGAGGCTTTCTGCGTGTATTTCTCCTTTTCCCAAGAAAAATAAATGTATGTAGTGGGGGCTTATGCTGCCTCAGCAGTGCTAACAAAACTGAGCAGAGACTATATACGTTGCATTGGCTATATGATACTTACCCTATATATGTCCTTTACTATAAGAAAAGGAAATGGAAAAAGCCAACAGGATCACCTTGCATAAATCACCTGATATGTTATCAGAAGTATTTTGTGTTAGGTAAAGGTAAAGGTCACCCTTGCTCAAAAGCCAGTAATATCCAACTCTAGGGTTCAGTGCTCATCTCTGTTTATAGCCAAAGAACCAGTGCTGTCTGCACCTGCAGACGTCTCCATGGACATGTGTGTGTTATGCCAGACCTAATACAGGTTAGCAATGGATCCATTATTTATTTATTTGCTTATTTAGAACATTTATATCCCTCCCAAGTGGTCAAACACCACACTGTGCAGCTAAGTATTATTACAGAAAGGATAGTGAAAAAAACAATGGAAATTAATTTATTCAGGCAGCAAGAGGCTGCATTGCTTTCTTGAGTGTTTCCCCTATTGTTGTGGTTTTTTTAAAAGAAATAATTCATACGGTGTTCTGAACTTTTCAAATATGAAGCCTCCATTTCTAGAAGCAGCAAAATTATATTAAAAATAACAACAACTTTGAATTATTCTCAACCTCACAATCCTCAATAATCTGCTTTAGAATCTTTAAACTGTTCTAAAGCAAACATAGTCATCTTTGCTGACAACTCACATACCTACTTCTTCATGTGGTGTTATTAAATGCATGGCTGGGGTTTAGAAACCTCCGAAGGCTGGAGTTTGTAACAGAAATGCTGACAGATCCTTCCCTCTCCCTCCCATCATAACATTTTGAAAAAGAAGGAGTTGAGGAATTGTGGACTTAACTGGCCATGTTCTTGTGTTAAAAAAATGTTTCCCACTATAGACTTAACTGATGTAACCAGACAAATGGTTTTCCTCTGAATTCATCTTGAGTGTCAAGACAAGATGGCACAACTGAGACAAGAGAAAACATATTAAGCATGTGATAGAGATTGTTTCCATAAATGGCGTTTGATTTGGCATGTCTTATAGAACATCTATGCACACACATACTTAACCTCCTCTTCACTATGGACAGGTGCCAGTTCTACTGCTTTCCTAGTGTGCTGTGGTGACAGAAATGGAAGGGACCACAGAAGAAACCAGTTGATCCACTGTCCACGCTGTGGAGCAGAAACAAAGAGGCGATCTACACTATCTACATCCAGGATTCACAACCTATGGCCAGTGGGCCAGATCTGGCCATAGCTCCATTTCATATGGCCCACCACCCTCACTCCCGCTACTGCCAGAAGCAGCGAAAACAGCCAAAAAAACACCACCCTCGCTCCTGCTGTCATTGGAAGTGGCAAAAACAGCTGAAAATGTGCCATAAATGCACCCCGTGACTGTCGTAAACACATTTACACCTGCCATGGACACATTTTATGTCAGAGTTCGTGGTGGGGGGAACCATGTGTCCGGCTCGCTCAGCTGTCTGAAGGGGCGTAGTCCACCCCACGCCTGGAAAAGGTTGAGAACCCCTGTTTTACATGCTGCAATCAGGCCAATCTGCCCCAATCTTTTCTCAGCTGCACTATTTTGAGACCTAATGAAGGTTAAACTAAATTGCCCTTCTGTGTTGTTTTCTGTCCCACATATAAACAGGCTGATAAAGGATGCACTAAAGCAGGTGTGAACCTCCATCTCTTCCTGAAGCCTTAGTGGATCAGATATCCAGTGAAAGGCTGATTTTACCCCAACGCCTGCTACTCATGGGACTCAGTGAGGGGTTCAGGGGTAAAAGGTCTGAATGTCAGAAAGGGGAACTGCTTCTTTGCTCTGTATCCCCCTCAGATGCAAATCGTCTTCTCCTCCCTGACATTTACTACCCACCCCACTTCCCCTCATTGTACCTGATGGGGTACAGCCCCATTAGAAAAGCAAAATATTCTCTGGATGCAGGGAACATGCCAAACAGCATTTTGCTCCCCACTCCCCATCAAGTGGATTTCTTAAAGCCACTCTACAGTGATGCAGGATGGCCAGAGTAGACAAACCCTTTAGTTTTCACTTCTTAATACTGTGTGCATGAAGCTTTAGAGGAGCCACAGAACACTGAAGACATTACTCTTTCTATGGTCATTACCGTGAAATATTACTCTCAACCTGCAGCCCATGGGCTGAATGTGGCCCACGGTGCCATTTCATGTGGGCCCCACCACCACCTCCACCACACCAGGAAGTGCCATGTGGTGGAGGAAGGGCTCTGAAACTGTCTGAGGGAACAAGACCTGGGTCCCGGGCTAAAAAGGTTGAGAACTCCTGGAATAATGAGTTATTAGCCACCATCTTCCATGTTACTGTTAGCTTTGCAACCTGTAATAATTTTGTTGTAGTTCTTCTCTCCTTTTTCTTTTCCAAATAGTTGTCTTGACTTTGGATAGAGCTGTTTTAAACAATTATGGATCAGGATCTGAGGCAGCTTCAGGTTCTATCTGCTAGGAAAACAGGTATGATTAAAAGCTCCCAGCCGGGGGAGAAGAGGAGGAGGAGAGCCGGGTGAGCGGCGAAGGGGCCTGCCGCCGCCGCCGCCGGGCAGCCATCCCCAGCCGGGGGAGAGGAGGAGGAGGAGAGCCGGGCGAGCGGAGAAGGGGCCTGCCGCCGCCGCTGCCGGGCAGCCATCCCCAGCCGGGGGAGAAGAGGAGGAGGAGAGCCAGGCGAGCGGAGAAGGGGCCTGCCGCCGCCGCCGCCGGGCAGCCATCCCCAGCCGGGGGAGAAGAGGAGGAGGAGAGCCAGGCGAGCGGAGAAGGGGCCTGCCGCCGGCGCCGCCGGGCAGCCATCCCCAGCCGGGGGAGAAGAAGAGGAGGAGAGCCGGGCGAGCGGAGAAGGGGCCTGCCGCCGCCGCCGGGCAGCCATCCCCAGCCGGGGGAGAAGAGGAGGAGGAGAGCCGGGCGAGTGGAGAAGGGGCCTGCCGCCGCCGCCGCCGGGCAGCCATCCCCAGCCGGGGGAGAAGAGGAGGAGGAGAGCCGGGCTAGCGGAGAAGGGGCCTGCTGCCGCCGCCACCGGGCAGCCATCCCCAGCCGGGGGAGAAGAGGAGGAGGAGAGCCGGGCAAGCGGAGAAGGGGCCTGCTGCCGCCGCCACCGGGCAGCCATCCCCAGCCGGGGGAGAAGAGGAGGAGGAGAGCCGGGCAAGCGGAGAAGGGGCCTGCCACCTCCGCCACCGGGCAGCCATCCCCAGCCGGGGGGTGGGGGGGTGAGGAGGAGGAGGAGAGCCAGAGTCTCAGGCAAAGGATAAGTAGCTGATATGAAATGTAGAAGACCTAATATAGCAACTGACATAGAGACTTTATACTGACTAAACATAGAAACTGACATAGAGACTGTGTTTTAAAGTGTGATAATATGCATGATAATATGCTGTCTTAAATGTCTTAAATGTGTTAAATTTTTAAAAACTGTGATAAAATGTATGAGGAGAGAAAAATGGCGCAGACACCGGCAACCATGCCAAAAATCTTGCCAAGAGAACCCTATTGACCAAAACAAAAGGCAAAACAAAAGGGCAGGCTAGTGATACAGGATGCTTAACACCACAGAGGGGAGAAAGGGGAGGGACAGGAAAGGGGGAGGGGAAATGCAATGTTGTAAGGAGCAATACTGCATAGGGACATGGAATGTGAGATCAATGAACCAAGGAAAACTGGAAGTGGTAAAAAGTGAGATGGAAAGAATAAGCATTGATATCTTAGGCATCAGTGAGCTCAAATGGACAGGGATGGGGGAATTCAGCGCTGGAAACCATCATATCTACTACTGTGGGCAAGAAAACCTTAGAAGAAATGGAGTAGCCATAATTGTCAATAAAAGAGTGAGAAAAGCAGTAATGGGATACAATCTCAAAAGTGACAGAATGATGTCAGTCAGAATTCAAGGCAAACCTTTCAATGTCACTGTGATCCAAATATACGCACCAACCACTGGTGCAGATGAAGCCACAATGGACCAGTTCTATGAGGACGTACAACACCTCATAGAACAGACACCAAGAAATGATGTCCAAATTATATTAGGAGACTGGAATGCCAAAGTAGGAAATCAAAAAGTGGAGGGAATAACAGGCAAATTTGGTCTTGGAGTACAGAATGAAGCAGGGCAAAGATTGATAGAGTTCTGCCAAGAGAACGCACTGGTCATAGCAAACACTCTCTTCCAGCAACACAAGAGGCGACTTTACACATGGACATCACCAGATGGCCAACACCGAAACCAGATTGACTACATACTCTGCAGCCAAAGATGGAGAACCTCCATACAGTCAGCAAAAACAAGACCTGGAGCAGACTGTGGCTCAGATCACAACCGATTGATCGCAAAATTCAGGCTTAGACTAAAGAAAATAAGGAAAACACGGAGACCAGAAAGATATCACCTAGACAGCATCCCTAAAGAATACGCAGTGGAGGTGATGAACAGATTCAATGGCTTAGACTCAATAGATAGAGTGCCAGAAGAATTATGGACAGAGATGAGGGACATCATGCAGGAAGCAGCAAAGAAAACCATACCAAAAGAAAAGAAGAGTAAGAAAGCAAAGTGGTTGTCTGATGAGGCTCTTAAAATAGCAGAGGAAAGAAGGAACGCAAAAGTCAAAGGAGAAAGGAAAAACTACAATCATTTGAACACAGAATTTCAAAGAAAAGCAAGGAGAGATAAGGAAAACTACCTAAAAGAACAGTGCAGAGAAATGGAGGAAAACAACAAAAGAGGCAGAACCAGAGATCTTTTCAAAAAAATAGGGGAAATTAAGGGAACATTTAAAGCAAAAATGACCATGATAAGGGACAAAGAAGGAAAGGAGCTAGCTGATGCAGAAGAGATTAAGAAAAGATGGAAAGAGTACACAGAGGAACTCTACAAAAAGGACCTCAACACTCCTGACAATCACAATGATGAAGAAGTAGAACCTGAGCCAGACATCCTGGAGAGCGAAGTCATAAAGGCCCTAAAAAGCACTGCAAACAACAAAGCTAGTGGAGATGATGGTATCCCAGTTGAATTCTTTAAAGCGCTAAAAGATGACGGCGTCAAATTACTGCATTCAATATGCCAACAGATTTGGAAAACAAAACAATGGCCACAGGATTGGAAAAGATCAGTATACGTCCCAATCCCAAAAAAAGGGCAATGCCAAAGAATGTTCAAATTATCGAACAATCGTGCTCATCCCACACGCCAGTAAGGTGATGCTCAAGATAATACAGGATAGACTTCAGCATGTGGAAAGAGAATTACCAGAGGTGCAGGCAGGTTTCAGAAGAGGCAGGGGGACTAGAGACCACATTGCCAACATACGCTGGATCATGGAGAAAACAAAGGAATACCAGAAACAAGTTTATTTCTGTTTTATTGACTACACTAAGGCATTTGACTGTGTGGACCACAACAAGATGTGGCAAGTAATTAAAGAGATGGGAATACCAGAGCACCTCATATGCCTCCTGAGAAATCTGTACATGAACCAAGAAGCAACAGTTAGGACAGAACATGGAATGACAGAGTGGTTTGGAATAGGAAAAGGAGTCAGACAAGGCTGCATTTTGTCACCATGCCTATTCAACCTATACACAGAGCACATAATGCGCAGTGCAGGGATGGAGGAATCACAATATGGGATTAAAATCGCTGGGAGAAACATCAATAATTTGAGATATGCAGATGATACCACCCTAATGGCAGAAAGTGAGGAAGACCTAAAGAATCTCTTGATTGGGCTGAAGGAGGAGAGTGCAAAAGCTGGCTTGAGACTCAATATCAAGAAAACCAAGATAATGGCAACAGGCCCAATCAGTTCCTGGAAGATAGACGGGGAAGAAGTAGAAGCAGTGACAGATTTTACTTTCTTGGGATCAAAGATCACTGCAGATGGGGATTGTAGCCATGAAATAAAAAGGCGACTGATTCTTGGGAGACAAGCAATGAGAAACCTGGGGAACATAGTGAAAAGCAGAGACATCACACTGAAAACAAAAATTAGAATAGTCAAAGCAATGGTCTTCCCAGTAGTAATGTACGGATGTGAGAGCTGGACAATTAGGAAGGCTGAACGCAGAAGAATAGATGCCTTTGAAATGTGGTGTTGGAGGAGGGTTTTGAGAGTACCCTGGACAGCGAGGAGAACAAATAGGTCAATCTTAGAAGAAATTAACCCTGACTGCTCACTGGAAGGTCAAATAGTAAAGATGAAGCTAAAATACTTTGGACATCAAATGAGAAGGGAGGATTCACTTGAGAAGGCATTGATGTTGGGAAAGGTGGAGGGCAAAAGAAGAAGGGGGAGGCCAAGGATGAGATGGCTAGATGGCATTATAGACACAATGGGCACAGAGCTGGGAGGGCTGAGGGGGATGGTGGAGGACAGAGGCGCCTGGAGAGCAATGGTCCATAGGGTCGCAAAGGGTCGGAACCGACTGTGCGACTGAACAACAACAACAGCAACAACAACAACAAAAGTTCCTAAATTTGTTGTGGTGCTTTGTGTGAACTTCCTTCTCTTCCTGAAGCCTTAAATTTACCCTGCTTCAGTTGCTTCTTTGGTTGTCTGACTCCTGACCTGCTTGGACTAGTTCTCTATTGAACTAGCCTTGTTCCCCGTCTATTCCTGACCTTGGACTTGGATTAGGTCTTAAGGTATGCCTTTTACCTTTAACTTGGTTGTCCTGGTTCTTGTGCTACTAGCTGGCCACCTATGTCCCAGACTCTGACATTATGTTGTGCATACCCAGCAAGTGCGCCTCCCAAACAGATGGGAAATTACTGCGCATACACAGGTGCACAGAACCTTTTTGTGCACACACAGAACCCGTTTGTGCATACACAGAACTTGTTTGCGCATGCGCAAATTGATTCTATGCATGCGCATTAACCCCTTTCCCTGCTGTTAAAAATATGGGACAACGGTGGGAAAGGGGGGAAACGAGGGCCAAACTATGGGAAATCCCAGCCAATATGGGATACTTGACAGGTATGATGTTGTGTTGTATCAAAATAATTCCAGGTTCTTCTAGTAATATTCATTCATTCATTCATTCATTCATTCATTCATTCTGATATCTATTGCCTCCCAACTCTGAAGACCCTGGGCGGCTCACAGAAAATAAAACCAATCACATTTAAAAACCAATAAAAACCCCATTAAACCTGCCACCAAAAATTACTCTGACCCCTACAGATAAAAAGAGATTAAAAGAGGGAGAGAGTGTTCTTACTAAACCAGCAAGCAGGCAGGGGTCACCACATCGCTGGTGCCCCACACCTGCTTTGCCAGCCAGGTTTTTAGCCCTTTCCTGAAGGACAGCAACTCCATCTGGAGATGCAGCTCAATTGGCAGGAGGTTCCATAGGGCCAGAGCAGACACTGAGAAGGCCCTCTTTCAGGTGCTAGAGAGACAAGCCTCTCTAGTGGATGGCACAATGAGGGAGCCTCTCCGGTCTGCTCTGGTGATGTTCTCAGGGTGACGCGGTCTCTTAAGTATCCTGGCCCACTATCATGTAGGGCTTAAAAGGTCATTACCAGCACCTTGAATTGCACCCAGAGGCATACTGGTAACCAGTGCAGCTCCCGAAGCAGTGGCGAGGCATGGACATACCGCCTGCACCCCATCACCACCCAGGCAGCTGCATTCTGGACCAATTGCAGCCTCCAAATGGTCATCAAGGGCAGCCCCATGTAGAACGCATTGCAATAGTTAAGTCTGGAGGTGACCAGAGCATGCATGACCATGAGCAAGGAGTCCCGATCTAGGAGTAGGCGTAAATAAATAAAAGGTTCTTGTTTCCTGAACCTTTCCCTTTATTTGTACCCCTCTTTCTCATTACTTGACCAAAGCTTGAGCAAAGACATTCTGCATCTAGTGTGTTTCATGAATTCTTCATTTTTATTCATTTTCTTTTGTGTTCTTTAGTGGTCGCCCTCTCAGACCAATAAATGTTTGTTTAAAATGTTTTTATTTTTTAAAAAGTTGTTTGTGTTAAAACTGAAAATGTTATGCACTACAAGAGAATCAAGGACATAGAGAACTGCACAGTGGGCATACTCAAAGCCAATTATAAGTTTTTGTTGTATATTAGTATTCTTTTTTGTCTGACTTCTGTTATATTCCATTGTTCCGTCAAATAAACTTCAAGCTAGTTGTATTTCCCACCACATGCCATACTTCAATTTTGCAACTTTAAATGAATTTATTTAAGTTTTACTGATTACCATCAGTGTTGTGTTGCTTCATGAACATTCCTTTTCGAACTGTGTTTGTTACTTCATTGGCTTTCCATATTCTTTCCAGACTTTCTAAATTGTCATCTAGTAAATTGTCAACTACCTGCTTATTCGTTAAACAGACATAAAACTTTCCAGATGCACATTTCGTGTGTCTCATGGTATGGCCCTTTCTGTTGGTAGAAGCATCCCCAGTGCTATCATCAGTGAATCAGCTATGTTGAATTTTAGGGCATTTAGGACATTTTAGGACATTCTATGAATCAAGGAAAACTGGAAGTAGTTAAAAATGAGATGGAAAGAATAAGCATTGACATCCTGGGCATCAGTGAGTTAAAATGGACAGGGATGGGTGAATTCAGCTCTGGAAACTATCATATCTACTACTGTGGGCAAGAAAACCACAGAAAAAAACGGAGTAGCCATAATTGTCAACAAAAGAATGAGGAAAGCAGTAATGGGATACAACATCAAAAATGATAGAATGATGTCAGTCAGAATCCAAGGCAAACCTTTCAATATCACTGTAATCCAAGTCTATGCACCAACCACTAGTGCAGATGAAGCCACAGTTGACCAGTTCTATGAGGACCTACAACACCTCATAGAACAGACACCAAGAAATGATGTCCACATTATCTTAGGAGATTGGAATGCCAAAGTAGGAAATCAAAAAGTAAATGGAATAACAGGCAAGTTTGGTCTTGGAACACAGAATGAAGCAGGGCAAAGATTGATAGAGTTCTGCCAAGAGAATGCACTAGTCACAGCAAACACCCTCTTCCAGCAACACAAGAGGCGACTTTACACATGGACATCACCAGATGGCCAGCATTGAAATCAGATTGATTACATACGCTGCAGTCAAAGATGAAGAACCTCCATTCAGTCAGCAAAAACAAGACCTGGAGCAGACTGGCTCAGATCACAACCTACTGATCGCAAAATTCAGGCTTAGATTAAAGAAAATGGGGAAAACAATTAGACCAGACAGATATGACCTACACAACATCCCTAAAGAATACACGGTGGAGGTCATGAACAGATTTAATGTCCTGTACCTGATAGACAGAGTACCAGAAGAATTATGGAAAGAGACGTGGGACATCATGCAGGAGGCAGCAAGAGAATCCATACCAAAAGAAAAGAAGCGTAAGAAAGCAAAGTGGTTGTATGATGAGGCCCTTAAAATAGCAGAGGAAAGAAGGAATGCAAAAGTCCAAGGAGAAAGGAAAAAATACAATACAGAATTTCAAAGATAAGCAAGGAGAGATAAGGAAAACTACCTGAACGAACAGTGCAGAGAAATGGAGGAAAACAACAAAAGAGGCAGGACTAGAAATATTTTCAAAAAAATTGGGGAAATCAAGGGAACATTTAAAGCAAAAATGACCATGATAAGGGACAAAGATGGAAAAGAGTTAGATGAAGCAGAAGAGATCAAAAAAAGATGGCAAGAGTACACAGAGGAACTCTACCAAAAGGACTCAATACTCCTGATAATAACAATAATGAGAAATTTGAACTTGAACAAGACATTCTGGAGAGTGAAGTCAGAAAGGCCCTAAAAAGCACTGCAAACAATAAAGCTAGTAGAAATGATGGTATCCTAATTGAATTTTTCAAAGCCCTAAAAGATGATGGAATCAAACTACTACATTCAATATGCCAGCAAATTTGGAAAACAAAACAGTGGCCACAGGATTGGAAAAGATCAGTGCACGTTCCAATCCCAAAAAAAGGCAATGCTAAAGAATGCTCAAATTACTGAACAATTGTGCTCATCCCACATGCCATCAAGGTGATGCTCAAGATAATACAGGATAGACTTCAGCAACATGTGGAGAGAGAACTACCAGAGGTGCAGGCCGGTTTCAGAAGAGGCAGGGGGACTAGAGACCACATTGCCAACATACGTTGGATCATGGAGAAAACAAAAGAATACCAGAAACAAGTCTACTTTTCTTTTATTGACTACACCAAGGCTTTTGACTGTGTGGACCACAACAAAATGTGGCAAGTAATCAAAGAGATGGGAATACCAGAACACCTCATATGTCTCATGAGAAATCTGTACACGAACCAAGAAGCAACAGTTAGGACAGAACACGGAAAGACAGAGTGGTTTGGAATAGGAAAAGGAGTAAGACAAGGCTGCATTTTATCACCCTTCTTATTCAATCTATACACAGAGCACATAATGCGCAATGCAGGGATGGAGGAATCACAATATGGGATCAAAATTGCTGGGAGAAACATCAACAATTTGAGATATGCAGATGATACCACCCTAATGGCAGAAAGTGAGGAAGACCTAAAGAACCTCTTGATTGGATTGAAGGAGGAGAGTGCTAAAGCTGGCTTGAGACTTAATATCAAGAAAACCAAGATAATGGCAACAGGTCCGATCAGTCCCTGGAAAATAGATGGGGAAGAAGTAGAAGCAGTGACAGATTTTACTTTCCTGGGATCTAAGATCACTGCATATGGCGACTATAGCCATGAAATAAAAAGATGACTGATTATGGGGAGACAAGCTATGAGAAACCTGGGGAATATAGTGAAAAGCAGAGACATCACCTTGAAAACAAAAATTTGCATAGTCAAAGCAATGGTATTCCCCTTGGTAATGTATGGATATGAGAGCTGGATCATTAGGACGGCTGAGCGCAGAAGAATAGATGCCTTTGAGATGTGGTGTTGGAAGAGAGTCCTGAGAGTCCCTTGGACAGCAAAGAGAACAAATAGGTCACTACTGGAAGAAATCAATCCTGACTGTTCATTGGAGGGACAAATGGTGAAGATGAAGCTAAAGTACTTTGGACATCAAATGAGAAGGGAGGACTCACTTGAGAAGGCCTTGATGCTGGGAAAGGTGGAAAGGTGGAGGGCAAGAGAAGAAGGGGGCATCCAAAGATGAGATGGATAGATGGTATTGTGGACACAAATGGGCACAGAGCTTGGTGGGCTGAGGAGAATGGTGGAGGATAGTGGTGCCTGGAGGAAAATGGTCCATTGGGTCGCAAAGGGTCAGAATCGACTGTGCGACTGAACAACAACAACAAACACAATATTGGGAAAAACTTGTACCACTGTATCAAAAGACTTTTGCTTTGACTTGCTTGAGAAAGGCCAAAAGTGCTCTATTCACAGAGGTACAAAGAAGTGTGGAAAAAAGAATAAAAAGAAAAGATGTGCAAAAGCACACATATATTCAAGAAATTGGGAGAATACACTTTTAACCTCTTGCTAGTGAAAATAAAGCAGGACAGGAGGAAAAGACTTGGGGGGGGATGGGTTTTATGTCCTTGTTGTCTACATATTCTTATAGGTCAGTGGTGGCAAACCTATGGCACGTGTGCCAGAGGTGGCATTCACAGCCCTCTCTGTCGGCACGTATGTCATTGGCTCAGCATTGTGCTGCCTCTCTGCCCAGCAGCCCAATGGGAGCACTCCCTCCCTCCCTCAGCATAGAGTTTGCCCTGCCCTTCTGCCCAGCAGCCCAATGGGAGCAGTTCCTCCCTCCCACAAACACAGATTTCACCCCACCCCTCTGTTTGGGCACTCACTCTCAAAAAGGTTTGCCATCACTGTTATAGAATATAATGCAGGAGGGTTGCTTCATACAAAGATCTGAGTTCCACAGGCTTAGATTTCATCTTCTCTAGCCATTAGTGACCAAGCAGCAGTAAAGGCATGCATCCAATCACACCGGAACAGGTAGCTTTGTAGGGAAAATGTATTATGTATTTCAAATATTTATTCCTTTCATCATAAAAGGAGCCAAGGTTGCTTATATCATTTTAAAAAACTAAAAACAATAGATTTTTCAAAAAATTAAGATGTCTCAAATATGTATTATTAAGAATGACTAAACAAAAGCTCTACTTTGACAGCCAACCACTAAGGGAAAGCTTGCCTGAAGAAAAGGGTGTCTGCTTTCTTGCAGCAGGAGAGCAAACATGGGTCACCCTCATCACATCCAGCATTTATCATATATTAATCACTCTAAAAAGCATCCTAATTGGAAAGAATGGGGTGCAAATTTAGCTCACCTCCTCGTGGTGCACCCTGGGTAATGCTAAAGAGCTAGCAATAGTTGCAGCCAGACTATCTTCAGATTTCCTGGACAAATGGAAGCAAATTCTTCCAATGGTCCTTTTAAGGAACCTCTAACAAGGGACTGCAGTGGCTCAAGTGGCTAAGACGCTGACTAGGAGGTGGAAGGTCAGCAGTTCGATTCCCAAGTACTGCAGGATGGAATGAGCTCCAGTCTTTGTCCCAGCTCCTGCCAACCTAGCAGTTTGAAAGCAAGAAATTGCAAGTAGATAAATAGGAACCACTTCGGTGGGAAGGTAAACAGCATTCCGTGCATTCCAGTGTCTAGTCATGCCTGCCACGTGACCACGGAAACGTCTGCAGAAGCAGACAGCACTGGCTCTTCAGCTTTGAAACAGAGATGAGCACTGAACCCTAGAGACGGATACGACTGGCTTTCGAGCAAGGGAAACCTTCAACCTTCAACAAGAAATCATGTGTTTCTAAAGCCATGCATTCAATCAATCAATCAATCCATTGGGAAGAATAACATCCTTATCAACAGTTTACTTATATTTACATCAGAAGGATAAAGAAGAAAAATATGTGGCCTTGCTACATCTCAGGATGCAGAGAGGTGTGTGCATGTGTACACTATTCTGAGGAGCAGAAAAAAGAGAGAACTAAAGATTGAAGTTGTATTACACCCTCACATGCTGCCTGTAGTGGGAGTGCCTGGGAGGGGTTTTTCTGATGTGTCTGTCGATCCAGCACTTATAAATTGTTCTTTCCCATTTCTGAATTAAAAGACAGCCTCATCTCGCCCTCTGCTCAGTGCTTTCTCTCACTCTTTTGTTGGTTTCAGTTGTTTGTTGCTCTTGGTCTGTTCAGTTGGTTGCTAGCTTGTCTGTAGTAAGAAAAGCAGCATGCACATATCTGAAATTCCATGCAACTGTAAATAATGAAACATTTTCATTCTTCTACACATGTCTCAGAGTGAATTATTGAGACTAAGTGCAAGTTAATGAGAAAAGGTTGGACTGTGGGAGACTTGTAGCTATTCTCTGTAGGTTTCTGTACTACTGTGCAACTAAAGGAAATGTTACTCTGCAAAACAAAGACAAGAAATATACATACATTTTATTTATTTATTTATTTATTTAATCAAATTTCTAGCACCACCCCCTTGCCTAGGCGACTCCGAGCAGCTTACAAGTGAGAACAATAAAAACACAAAAACATTCATGAACATTAAAACATTAAAACTTATTTGAAGTTAAAAATTAAACATTTCTTTCAAGAACTCCCACCAGTGCCGTACTTCCAAAACTGAGCACTCAGATAAGCCAGCTCAAAGTGGTTGTCTCCCCGGCCGGCCCCCACACCTGCTGCACGAGCCAGGTCTTCAAGCCCCTGCAAAATGGTAAAAGCTCTGCCTGGAGACGGAGTTCAGTAGGCAGGAGGTTCCACAGGGCCAGAGCTGACACGGAGAAGGCCCTCTTTCTTGTGCTAGAGAGACTCGCCGATGGAACTATGTGAGAGCCCCTCCGGTCTGCTCTGGTGGGACGGGCCAATGTCCTATCCCACCAGAGGAAGGGAATAGAGG
This sequence comes from Bradypodion ventrale, assembly GCA_035047345.1. NCBI lineage: Eukaryota > Metazoa > Chordata > Lepidosauria > Squamata > Chamaeleonidae > Bradypodion > Bradypodion ventrale. The sequence continues at coordinate 86,373,576 of JAWDJE010000004.1, forward strand.
AAGGGAAAGACATGGAAAGGAACTCTGTTAATTGGCCAGTGGTGAAAGATAGACAGTCACCTAGCCCAGGAAAGTCCCTCTCAGTTATACCCACTGGTAACATAAGAACATAACATAAGAACAGCCTTGCTGGAACAGGCCACAGCCCATCCAGTCCAGCATTCTGTCTCACACAGTGGCTCACCATTTCCTTCAGGGTATTCCCAAGGAGATGCCTTCACCTGCTTAGGATTCCCTGGAAATGGCATTGAGAGATATCCTGCCTATCTCTCCAACCCCGAGGTTGTCCTTAAGTATCCATAATTATAGCCATTGATACCCTTGTCCTCCATGAACTTGTCTAATCCTTTCTTAAAGCTGTCAAGACTGACAGCTGTCACCACGTCTTCTGGCAGGGAGTTCCATAGACCAGTAATCCTCTGGGTGAAAAAGTACTTTCTCTTATTTGTTTGAGAACTAGTACCCAAAAGTTTCATCGAGTGTCCCCTAGTTCTAGTGTTGTGCGATAGGGAAAACAGTTTTTCCTTATCTACTTTGTCCACACCGTGCATGATTTTATAAACTTCAATCAGGTCACCTCTTAGACGCCGTCGTTCAAGAGTGAAAAGGCCCAACCGTTGCAGCCTCAAATTGTAAGGAAGGTGTTCCAATCCCCTAATATTGGTTGCCCTCCTCTGTACTTTGCAGGCGCACCTCCCCAATGATGGACTCAGACACAAATGAAAGTGGATAACGGCATGGGCCACATTTATTGATTCAAGCCCTAGTCCGAATTATAAATTTCTATTGGTAAAACGACCAATCATAATTCTTAAGGCAAGCAGGCCGAAGTAACACTGGTAAGGTACCACCCAAAATTGCCAACGGCAATTGTTACAATGTATCTATTTGTATCAATTTGTTTGTTGACAACAAACAAATTGTTGACCGTAGTCAATATCTAACTAATGACCCCACCCTCTGACGTGTATCCGTAAAATCAGGGGGTGATTCCAGCTGTCTAGTGGTAACCATCACCCCCTTGCCTGGTTCGTCGTTGACCGGACAACGTTTAAACAACTTATGCCTATCTAGTGTTGTCCAGTCAATTGCGAACCTGCCGGATACCTGTGGGTCATAAATGTTTACCTTACCAGTGCTACCCGCCAATGTGACCAAAGTCAACAGCAGCACAGAACAACCCCTATATCAAACCATAGCAACAGTGTGGGATGGGCGAAAAAGCCAGGACTCAAAGGCCAATGCGAGTCCCAGCCAAAAATTCCCACCCGGCCCCGAAGCGACCAAGAAATCACACTGTTAACTAGGGAGGGGGTGGAGGGGAAAAACTTCTCCGCTCCGTCGGTTCACCAAAATGGCAGCACGGCTGCCTCGTGGCCAGCCCTTTTATTAGGGTGCTGGCCACGCCCCTAACTACCCGGATGGTTTCGTCCGGTGGGGGGGGGCCCGCAAAGAGCGCGGCGGCCATTTTGGCGCCACGCTTCCATTGCAGGCGCACCCCCCCCCCCCAATGATGGACTCAGACACAAATGAAAGTGGATAACGGCATGGGCCACATTTATTGATTCAAGCCCTAGTCCGAATTATAAATTTCTATTGGTAAAACGACCAATCATAATTCTTAAGGCAAGCAGGTCGAAGTAACACTGGTAAGGTACCACCCAAAATTGCCCGGGGACTTCTTGGGCACTAGTCCTAGCGGAGACACTTTCAGGTTGGGAAACGGGGGTGCGGGGAAAGGGCCGGCGACCCTGCCCGCAGCAATCTCCTTATTAATGCTGGCGGCAGCCACCTCCTCCCTTCCCCTAAGTGACAAAAGGTTAGGTGCATCCTGCGGTGACCTATCCCCTGTGAAAGGAATACGAAAACCCAGTTGAAAACCCTGAAGGAGGTACACAGCGTCTGCTCTCTTCGGGTACGATGCGAGCCAACGCTCCAGCATGTCAACATTAATTGGGGAGGGGGCCTTTTGGTGAACCCGCTCCCTCCATGGCAGCCTTGCTTGCCCCTTGTCCGCCCCTGCCCCTGTATCCTCCTGGCCTGGGACAGGCGGAGGCAGCATGGGGGCCAGAACAAGAGGGGCACTCATGCTTGTACTTGCAATTTTTCCTGTTGCAAGAACCATTGGACGAGAAGGTCCAGCACAGCAGGCGGGCTGGAACCCCCTGCCCCGCCGCTTGGCGGGGTACCTGTACTGGGGCCGCTCGTTGGACCGCATGTCCACAATGGTATCTCTCCCCAGGCGCCGGGCGCGTGGGGGTCATATACAGAAGCCACAGCTTCTGGCAGGGCTCATCCCACCTCATCTCTGGGTGCAGCGGAATTCTCATGCGGAACTCTTCGTCGTAAGCCAGCCATGACGGACCCGGGAAATCAACCATAGCCCGGTAAATATTGTCCAGATATTGGACCATGGGAATAGCCAAATCCGGCCTAGCCCTGAGGTAAACGGCCATGTAAATCAGGTACGCTGGCAGCCAATTTGCCCACGTGCGTGGCGGCTTACGACGACGTGCCTGCTCCTTATCCTTCTCGTCCAGCCCTTCCCTCTCCTCCTTGGTCGGCTCCCTATTTAGAAGTGAGAAGATATCTACGTACTCGCCCCTCCAAATCTTTTCCTTGGTAGACTGGGCCAAATGGTCCCCCAAGGGCAAGGAATACCCTGCTGTTGGCAAAGCCAACACCGGGACCGAGGGAACTACGGGTAAGGTAAAATGAGCCTGAGCCAGCCCGGGGATCCCTAACAGATTTCCAAGCACAGTGGGGGCACCACCCCGCCCCAAGCCCTGTGTTGTGGGCAAAGTCACTGGGTGGGCCGGGGGCCATTGAGCCGCCGTGCCACCTGAGCGAGGCCAAGGCCATTGAACAGCCCCCCCCCAATGAAGTCAGTTGTGTGGGTGGATTAGCTTGGACTGCATACTCACCCGCTGCACCCCCGCGGGCCGCCCCCACCGGGGGTTCCGGCCCGCTGGGGGCGTCGGAGCTCACGACCGAAGCTGAGCTCGTCGACGGAGCCAAACCAGCACCAGACTGCTGCACCTGTGGGGTGGGGAGCTGCGAGGCAGTGGCCACCACCGGCCTACACGCCTCAGGCGGCTCAACCCGACCCATCGCCGGCCGTTGTTCGGCGGCCAAAGGAGGAACCTGGAAACCTATAGATACCCCTGCTTGGTTGGTCCTCGCCAAGGACGCTTCAAGGGCCGCAACCCGGGCAAGAAGGGCCTCCACGTCGACATAGGGCCCGGCCCCGACAGGGGGCAATTGGGCAACTGGCCCAAAATTCACGGGTACCTGTCCAGGTCCCTGAGTCCCAGGGGCCAGATAAGGCCAGGAGCCCATGCTCAGCCCCTGGGGAGCCGTAGGAACACCCTGTAATGGCAGGGAACCCAACCACCCTCCGTGGCTCGCACCCCCCATAGGGAACTGCGCACCTGGGCAAGAAGGCCCCACCGCACGAACCATGGCAGGGGCCGTGGTCGTCGTTTGCGGGCCAAGGGCCAAGGCCCCGTCCGGGGCTGCGGGTATGCTCCGCGCATCAGGCCAAGGAGCTACCGATCCCATCCCACCGTTCCCGGTGGGGTCAGCTAGAGTTGGCTGCGGAACGGGCGCAGTCGCGGTCCTCCGACCCGGCTGGCGCCACCGCGCCGATCGAGCCACGTTCGCGGCTGCCTTCTTCTTCGAGGGCATAGCCAATGTAGCTAGGAAGTCTAAAGGAAAGAGAAAGCTGCCCGAAAAGGCTTCCCTCAAGAAGACACGAGCGACGGAGGTAAGGAGGGAAAATCTTCTCTGCTCCGTCGGTTCGCCAAAATGGCAGCACGGCTGCCTCGTGGCCAGCCCTTTTATTAGGGTGCTGGCCACGCCCCTACTACCCGGATGGTTTCGTCCGGTGGGGGGGGCCGCAAAGAGCGCGGCGGCCATTTTGGCGCCGCGCTTCCATTCTCCAACTCCATAATATCCTTCTGGAGGTATGGCGACCAGAACTGTACACAATATTCCAGATGGGGCCTCACCATAGATTTATAAAGAGGCAAAATGACACTTGCTGACTTATTTTCTATACCCTTCCTAATGATCCCTAACATTGAGTTTGCTTTTTTCACTGCTGAGGCACACTGGGTTGACACCTTCATTGAGCTGTCCACCAGGACACCAAGGTCCCTTTCCTGGTTTGTCGCAGAGAGTTCAGACCCCATCAGTTTATAAATGTAATTGGGGTTTTTTGCCCCAACATGCATCACTCTGCACTTACTAATGTTGAAGCTCATTTGCCACTGTTTTGCCCACTCCCCCAGTGTCAAGAGATCCCTCTGGAGCTCCTCACAATCTCTCACAGTTTTCACTACCCTGTATAATTTAGTGTCGTCAGCAAATTTGGCTACCTTGCTTTTTACTCCTACCTCTAGATCATTTATGAAGAGGTTGAAAAGCAGGGGTCCCAGTACTGAACCTTGGGGGACCCCACTCTTTACTTCCCTCCACTTGGAGAAGTGTCCATTTAGTGCTACCCTCTGTTTCCTGTCCTTTAGCCAGTTGCTGATCCAGGACAACACCTGTCCCTTTATTCCATGACTGGTAAGTTTATTCAAGTAAGATTGTTAAAACTCCAACAAAGAGCCACAAGGAAGTAGAATGGAATTAACTTTAAAAGTGGGTTAAGCAAAGGAATTCAAAGTAGTCAAACTGTTTAGCTTTCTTTGTTTTGCTTAACAATACACAGTCTACAGCAATGTAAATTTCTTCCACATGGATTTCCAGCCTGGAAGCTAAATTTAACATTCATAAGTCACAGACAAGCCAAATTGAAACAAAACAAATACATATTAAGACAATACCTTTATGAGGCCAACCAAAATGGCCACACTGGCAAAAACAAAAGCAACTGTTCTCCCATCCTGTCTTCTTTTTTGAATATAAAGACAGTTTTCTCTTGAAAGCTTGCATAGTTTGTGTTGTTATACACTTCCTTCTCTGCACACTTTGGTTGGCCTAATAAAAGCATCCCCAGAAAGGGGTAAAAATGAGTACAGCCACCATATTTCGCAGCAGAAAAGAAACAATAAATTGAATATAAAGAACATAGGAAATGTTCCTATTCTGCTATAGCAGGTAGGGCAAACTTGGTTGGGCACTTCTATTTCTAGTGAGACCACATCTAGTTGGCTGTTGGATTGTGGTGAATTTTTGCCACATAGGCATTATATACATGAACTAACTAAATAAACTTATTAGAAGCTGTCCCTCATGACTCTGTGCATGTACAATAAAAACCCATATTACAAATGCCTCAAGTTACATAAAATTCAACTTACATAATGATTTTGTGCTAAAATCATGTCCCAATTTACACAATTTTCTATGGGTTTGCTTCAAATTACATAAAGATTCTTTTTCCTATGGGTTTGCTTGGAGTTACATAAATATACATATCCCAATGGATTTGCTTCGATTTACATACAAAATTCATTTTTCCTAAGGGTTTGCTTCGAGTTACATAAAAAACCGATTTAAGCAAAAGCTTAAGAATTAAAAATTAAAGCTTAAAAGTTATGTATGTTAACTGTGTTTTCTGACAGGAGTGGATTGTATCTTTTTTCATGTATCTATTCTTATGCAAATAAGTGGATTGAAAATGTACACACTCTGTTAGCCAATGGGCTTGTTGTAGAAGCGGAATGTATCTTTTCTCATGTATCTATTATCATGCAAATAAGTGGATCAAAAATGTGCACACTCTGTAAGCCAATGGGCTTGTTGTATTATTGTTACTGCTCGGTGTCCCCACACGGCAGCAACATCGGCCCATTTGACCCAGCATGTCCAGAGAAATGGGCAACATATGAATGCCGATTCCGCCATGCAATGGCCTCGCAGAAGATAACCGACGAAGACCAGAAGTGCTCCTGCTTCCTCGCTCAGTGCGGTTCTGAGACGCTTGAGCTGGCAACCCACTTCGTTCTTCCAAGGGACGTGGATGTGGTGCCACTCACAGAAATCATGTCTGCACTGAGGAAATACCTGCAGCCAGAGGTCTCGATCTTCCCAGCCAGGGTGGCCTTCCACAGAAGGGAGCAGCAACCTGGGGAGTCCATTGCAGACTGCGCCACCACTCTGCGCATTGCTGCCACCCCATGCAAGTGGGACAACATCGAAGAAGCACTCCGGGACCGTCTGCTGGCCAGCATGAGGGAAGAAGATGCTCAATGTCACCTCATGATCAGGAAGACGCTAACTTTCAAGGCTGTCGTAGAAGAGGCGGTAGCGTCTGAGGTCGCACGGTCCAGCATCAAGCTTTTCCGGCATCGCTACTCCACCGGCTCAGTTGTGCAAGCTCAGCAAAATTCATCTTCATCCTCCTCAGCTTCGCCTGGTTCCACCTCTTCATCGGAGTCCAGCGACACAGAGGGAGAAATCCGACCAGTCCGACAAAAGCACCGAGAGCACCGTGACGATCGGGAGAAGAAATTCCTTTGCAAGTGTGATGGCTGCGGAGCCCGGCATGACCGCAGGCAGTGCCCCTTCCACACTGAAGAATGCCACAACTGCAGGCGACGAGGGCACATTGCTAAAGTATGCCGACAGCGAAAGCAAAGAACTCCAGCACCTGAGTCCAAGAAGAGTCATCACCACAAAATGTCCACCGCCAAAGTGTCACCAAGTGGGCATCGTCAGCGAGCATTTCTTTGCAGACCTGAGCCTGCAGGCTGTCCCCTTCAAGATGGAGGTGGATTCAGGTACTGCCTTTTCCATAATCCCATAGCGGGAGTTTTTGAGAATTCCCACTGCCTCTCGGCCCAAGCTCAAATCTTTTAAAAATTCCCTCTGGGATGTGCAAGGTTGCCAGATTCCGGTCCTGGAGGTGGGAAATTTCTTCGTCAAATTCAAAAACATTTGCACCTCCTTGCTATTGGTTGTAGTTAAGCAGGGCACTAACTGTCTTATTGGGACCCAATGGTTTAGGTCCCTGGGAATCCGGCTTTCTGGCATTCATGCAATAGACGCTGACCTTATCTGGGATGTTTGTGCTGCACATACTGAGGTGTTCAAAAAGGGTTTAGGGTTATACAAAGGACCCCCTGTGGACTTTGAGCTTGATCCAACCATCCGGCCCATCCGGATGAAGCCATGCCGGGTACCCTTTGCTTTAAAGGAATAGATAGAAGTCAAGCTGGACAAACTGGTGGGGCAGGGCATCCTAGTGCCAGTGGACTCTGCAGAGTGGGAGACACCAATAGTGACTGCTTTGAAAAGTAATGGAGAGGTCAGGATTTGCACTGACTACAAGTGTACCATCAATAAAGCTATTCGCCCGAATGCATATCCTGTGCCCGTGGTAAGCCACCGTCTTGCCTCCTTGCATGGAGAAGCTTCACAAAACTTGACCTTGCTCAGGCTTACCAACAATTGACTGTGTCTCCTGCTGCTGCCATAGACTAGACTATAGTAACGCATAGGGGGCATTTAAGGTAACTCGACTACAATTCGGGGTGAATACGGCCCCCGGAATATTTCAATCTCTTGTAGAATGTATTTTAAAAGGTTTGCCCGGTGCCCTGCCATATTTTGACGATGTCCTGATCACCGCTAAGGACACCATCAAACTAGTGGTCAGGCTCGATCAAGTCCTCTCACGTTTCGAGAGGGCTGGTCTACATCTCAGAAGAGACAAATGTGTGTTTTTGGCACAGGAAGTGGAGTTCCTGGGTACCAAATTACACCCCAAGGTATCATGCCCTCTGACTCCAAGGTGGCGGCCGTGCGAAATGCACCCAGGCCAAAATGTAAAGCCGAATTGCAATCATTTCTAGGATTGTTAAACCTCTATCATGCTTTTCTCCATCGCAAAGCCTCAGTTGCCGAACCATTACATCGGCTTCTTAAGAAAGATACTCTTTGGCACCTGGGCCATTGCCAGGAGAAAGCGTTCCTAGAACTTAAAAGGCTACTATCTTCGGATGCTGTATTAACTCATTTTGATCCTACAAGGAAGTTGTACTTATGTGTGATGCATCCCCTGTGGGGGTGGGAGCTGTGTTATGCCATGTACTAAATGATGGGAGGGAAGCCCCCGTAGCATTCTATTCCCATTCACTCTCAAAGCCTGAGAAAAATTACGCTCAGACAGACAGGGAGGTGTTGGTAATTGTGGCTGGCACTAAGAAATTCCACGATTACCTTTACAGAAGACCTTTTACCATCGTAACTGACCACAAGCCCCTCCTTGGAATCTTTGTGAATGAGAAGCCCACGGCTCAAATTCTGTCCCCAAGAATGTTGTGTTGGGCAATTTTCCTAAATGCATACGATTTTACTTTGGTGCACAGGCCCAGCAAGAACATCAGGCATGCTGATGCCCTGTCACGTTCTCCACTGCCAGGGGTCGGGGAAGCCGATTGCGTGATCGAAAGCAACCACCAGGTCCCTATGATTGAGGCTTTCGACTTGCCCCCAGTCGTCCCCTCTGATATAGCCAAGGCTACGGCCAAGGACGTAACATTGACTAAAGTAATGTCTTGGGTACAAAAAGGCTGGCCTCTCTCTCCTCTAGCCGAGGAATTCAGAACATTCCACCACAAGCGTTTAGAACTGTCAGTGGAACGAGGTTGCCTTCTATGGGGCCAGCGAGTGGTCATTCCTGTCACTCTCAGAAAAAAGGTTTTACATCTACTTCACACAAGTCACCCAGGAATTCTCAATTCCAAAGACCTTGCCCGTAGCTACTTTTGGTGGCCTCAACTGGACCAAGACATAGAACAAATGGTCGGCACTTGTGCCAGTTGTCAATCCTCTCGCCCAGAGCAATCCCACTTTCCTTCTCGGGAATGGGATTCTGCTCAGGGCCTGTGGTCCAGATTGCACATAGATTTTGCAGGTCCATTTAGGGGTGCCCCTTTTTTTGTTGGTTGTAGATTCATTCTCTAAGTGGCTGGAAGTGATTAGGGTGCCTAATACCACTTCAGCCACCATGATAATGCACCTAAGAAGGCTGTTTGCAGCATTTGGACTTCCAGATGTGCTGGTGTCTGACAACGCGTCCACATTCACATCTGCAGAATTCCAATCCTTCATGGAAAGGAATGCAATTAGGCACATCACTGCCGCCCCATTCCACCGAGCCACCAATGGCCAGGTAGAGCTGCAGGTGCGCACAACTAAATACGCGCTTTGCTGTATGGGTGAAGGGGATTTGGAGCTCCAGTTACACCAGTTTCTTTTCACATATAGGCTCACCCCCTTGCCTCGGGGCTGTCCCCTGCTGTATTGCTCCAGCGAAGGAAACTGTCATCCTTGCTGGACAGATTGGATCCCTCTGGGGTAGAGGACAAAGGCACAAATATAGCAATCCAACACCAGAAGGGTTTCTCATCCTGAGACCCTGTACATTGCCGCAATTATGCAGCTGGTGGCCCTACGTCGGTGTCCAGGTTTGTGATCGATCAGACTGGTCTTGTTTCTTACCGAATCGAAACAGCCACTGGTCTGATCTGGAGGAGGCATGTGGATGAATTGAGACCCTAAGTACTGGACCCACAAGACGGATACAAACACTCAACACTAGGGTTGGCCCCCACCAATTTAAACCCAGGGGGCAGATGTAATAGTCAGTAGCCAGCCAACATTGACCCAGAAGTGTCTTCTAGGAACTGATTTCAAGGGGAATTTGTGGAATGTTCCCCTATTCCGGCCAGATGTACCCCTACACTGTCCCAGTCTAGCACTCTGGATTCCTTTATTGATGATGACCAATTTTGTTCAGAGTCGCCCTCCACTCTTAGTACACACAGGAGGGACCCTGAGTTGTCTTATTCATCCATAGAATTAGATTTTGGTTTTGAGCGATCCCCTGCTCCTCTATCTGACAAACGGGACTTTAATTCGGGTTTACAATTCTCCCCCTCTAGTCAATCCCTCACTCCAGTCAGGTCACCCATCCTATGAGCCCCTGAGCCAGCTCAGCCAAGTGTCCAACCCAGAAGGGAAACTAGACCACCATCCTGGGTAAAGGATTTTGTTTTTACCTAGGGGAGAAGAATGTTATGTATGTTAACTGTGTTTTCTGACAGGAGCGGAATGTATCTTTTCTCATGTATCTATTCTTATGCAAATAAGTGGATTGAAAATGTACACACTCTGTTAGCCAATGGGCTTGTTGTATTATTGTTACTGTTTATAGTGTATATAAGTCAGAGTTTTGCCCCATCCAAACTGTTTTCAAATCCCACTATTAAAGAGCTGAATTTCACTACTTCACTCATCTGCTTCTTCATTCCCTGAACACGAAACCTATGGAACAGACTTTTTTTTCATAAGTAGGGATTTTACTCTATTTGTATATACATATAAGCAGGCACATATGTGGGTATAGCCATGGGTATGTCAGAGGATATATGTAGGCTGCATGTATATTTGATGTACATAAAAGTATACGGCAGAATCAGCACAATATATATTTCGCATTTAGTGCGTACATTTTTTCACCAGTTCTCAGCTTGGTTCTTTGCAATTTAAAAGAAGCAAGGTTTGTTTGTAGTATCCACAATTCAAGTTCAGTCCACAGAAAATAAAGTACCTGTAGTCCATGGGTCATATCAGGAATGTGAAACTGAGAATTGAGAACAGACTGTAATGATTTCTTTAAGGCTTAGTCTCAATAAGTTCCTTATGTTCCCCTTTCTTCCTCCTAGCCAGAAAACCTTCTTAATACAACTCTGTAGGGAAAACATGCTACCCGTTAAGATTTATGCCCTTAGAAGTCAATGTGTTAATTTGTGCTGTACACTGGAGAGGCTGTGTTGCCATATCGACTTTAAATTAAGGCGTGCAGGCCAGATGCTCCTCACCAGGGGCTACATTGCACAGCGGGTCTTGCCTCTTCACTAGACTGCTAGACACAGCAAGTGGACCTCAGCAAGCTCCTCTGTGCATTTAAGAGGGTCCATTTGCGTTTCTTCATATTATTTCACTTTCAGTGTGCTTGGTTTTTTACACAGAGTGATCCTGTGGTACCATTTGGTGTTTTGTGTTATTGGTTGTTACTTAAGGAAAAGCAATTCCTGCCTTTGTATCATAGAATTATTGATTATTTTCCTTAGAAGTGTTTCTTATTTGCTCACACACAATCGTTTCTGCTTGTACACCTACTGAGGCACAATCATTAGTCACTGGAATGAGGAAATAGGGTGATCATTTGCTGTATTTTACAAAAGGTAATCTATTTTGAGGACAGCAATGTATGTGCCCTGGGCTGCATATGTCTTTCAGGGGCTCAAACGTGCCCCTCCAAACGTACCAATTCCATTTTTCACATAACATTGAAAATAAGTATTTTGCACTCATAAAATCTGTTAATATTCCCTAGGGCTGTGTGTGTGTGGGCAATTCTACCATGCATAGAAAGCCACCTCAGAACCGCAGCTTCCTCAACTTTAATTTTTAAAATTGATTTGTGGGTCCTAGCAAATAGGATTTTTCAGTAATTGTCCAATTCCTCATTTTATATAAAAATTGAGGAGGGGGTCTGTCTACAGGAGTGCAGCCCACCAAGCTCTAGCAATGGTGGTGTGTGACAACTTGAAAAGTTTCTTTTCGGATTATTAAGCTTCTTTATTATATCTATGTTAATAATAAGGAACCACAAGAAAGGAGAGCAGATTTGCCTTAGTACCTGAACAATAGATTAAGCAGGAATCCCATTATTGTGAGATGTATTACATTTATATGATACACTGTATGATATAGTGGATTGAGTGTTATACTAGGACGATAAATACTTGAGCTTGAATCCCCATCTAATCTGTGGAAACTCACTGATGCAAGAGAGTAGAACTGATACAGTGATCTTTAAACGCCTCACTTATTTTAAAAGCCATAGTAGGGTTTGCTATAATTTGGTTCTGAGTTGAGAGCGTGTAACTCAAACATTGTATTTATGCCTAAATTATTTCAGATATTGCTAAATAGCAATAGCAATTACACTTATATAGGGAAAGGTTCCCCTTGTTCGAAAGCCAGTCATATCCGACTCTAGGGTGCAGTGCTCATCTCTGTTTCAAAGCCAAAGAGCCAGCGCTGTCTGCTTCTGCAGACGTTTCTGTGGTCATGTGGCAGGATGACTAGACACCGGAGCACATGGAACGCTGTTACCTTCCCACCGAAGTGATCCATATTTATCTACTTGCAATTTCTTGCTTTCCAACTGCTAGGTTGGCAGGAGCTGGGACAAAGATGGGAGCTCATTCCGTCCTGCAGTACTCGGGAATCGAACTACTGACCTTCCGCATCCCAGTCAGCGTCTTAGCCACTTGAGCCACTGCAGTCCTTATATACTTATATACCACCCCAGAACTTCACAGGAAAAAATGCTCTTTTAAGAGAGTACCACAAAATAGTTCAGAATACAGAACTACCAGTAAATTCTGATATATTAGACCAGAATATTAACAGATTCAGCTCAAGGCATCCATCTTTATCCAACACCACTATTGGAGGCAATGAAGAGTTCAACCTTCAGAATGCATGGAGAAGAAAATGGTTGAAAAATGTGCCATACCAGTACCAGAATTTTCAATGTGTAACTGAAACACCACCCAGTTTTGATCAAGCTCACAAGATATGGACTAGCCTTAATAGAATACATACAGGGTACAGTAGATATGTGGACATTTTGCATAAATGGGGGAAACTACCATCACCAGCATGTGAGTGCAGGGTACCGTGACAGACTGTGCAACAATTATACAACAATGTAGGCTTAGAGGCAATAGAGAATATTTTTAAGGGTGACTCCTGGTGCAATTAAATATATAAATTGCTTATGTGTTTGTTTATAAATTAAAGCTTAGTTTTATATCTCTCTATATAAAACAGAGGTGTTTGTTTGTGGGTCCTCTATGGGCTCCCACACCCATGGACCAAAAAACCCTGAAATTTGGCACACGGCTATCTTGGGCATGCAACAACATAAATGTCGGGGTCCATACCACCGGGGGGCCCTGCACCCCACAAATTGGGAAAAACACAAAGACTACACCTCCCAGAGGCCAATGCGGCACACAGCAACCAATCTGTGAGGCTAGCCCGCATGTGTAATGGGCCGCCACGCACGCAGCAAGCGGCCATGGGAAATTCCAGCACCCAGGCTTGGACATCACGGGGCTGCTGCGGCCAGGCCATTGCTGCCGTCTGTCAGCTCCTGCACCCAGGACAGAGAGGCCCCCAACAAGAAGGACGCCGGCAGGGAACGACGTAAGCAAGGCGCCGCCACCATCCACAGAGGTGCTGGGAAAAGCCACAGCGGGGCCGGGGTGGCTCCAAGACCAGCCTGACAACTCCTGGTGCTGCCATGGCAACCATGGAGGCCCAGGCCCACAGCCGCCACTGCCAGTCTGGGAGGTAAGCCCCCCCCCCGACACCCGGGCGAAGCCGGTAACATCGTTGCTGTGGCCCATCAGCACCGGTGCCCAGGGCAGAGAGGCCACGATGGCCCAGGGCACTACGACACCCCCCCGGCACCAGCACCCGGGAAGATGCACCCCAATGAGAAGGACACCGGCAGGAAACAACGCAGGTGAGGCGGCGCAGACGTCTGCGGAGGTGCCGGGAAATGCCTCAGTAGTGCCGGAGTGAGTCCAAGACTAACCCGGCCACCCCCAATGCTGCTGTGGCCGCCACAGAGGCCCAGACCTACAGCCGCCACCACCACCCAGGGAGGTAAGGGGGTGCCCCCCCCCATGACACCCGGGTGAAGCAGGGCACTAAGATAGTAGTTTATATATTTTTTCTTTCTTGTTATATGTTGACTCAATGTGTACAAGTACCATATGCTAAATAAATAAAACCATCCCATAGTGTTTCACAAGGTAATTAAGGATTTTGCACCGAACAAACCATGTACTCATTTTACCAACTTTGGAAGAATAGGATGAATCAACTTTGAGGACATTGGGATCAATGTGTGTCTATTCATGCAAATTAGCACATGGAACTGCATATATTCTGGGTCCCCCATCTATAATTTGCTGATGTATTTCCTCTTTTTAGGGAATGCATACAGTAAATATCTATCCTGTGTGGAATTAAACACCTGCCATCCCATACATCAGACATTTTTGTTCATCCCATGTCTGGGCAAACTTTCACTGCCTTTTCCCTCTAAGATTTGTCAATGCCCTGATCATTTTACCAACCTTGTAAGGGTGGAAGGCTGAGTCAACCTTGAGCCCTGGTCAGGATCGAGCTGGTTGAATCCAGGTCCTTGCAATGAAATCTGTAGTCATTGAACACACCAAAATAAATAAATAAATAATAAAAATAAGGAAGACTCACAAGCTTTTCCAAACGCTATATAAACAGAATTAATGGCTCAGGACAAAGGGTTCACCCTTTTACAGCAGTAGCTAGTTGAAGATATGTACAAGGAAATTTGAAAGACCACTCCATACAATATTAATCTAATCTGTGATATGCAGCAATCTAGTTGTCTTTCTCTTTAACATCTGTATAATACTAGTAGTAAACCAGATACAGTACACAGAAAGAACACAACCCTTCTCTAATGACAGGACATACAATTTTTGTTCTTAAGCCAATATGCATTGCAGCTGGCTGTGCAACAGAGAAGTAATCTGACTATTATGTCACATTCCCAGATTGCTAAATGTGCAATGAAGTTAGGTGATTATTTTTTTTTAAAGAACCCTACCTTATTGGTCATTGAACATTCGGGCACACGGTGTTCTCAAATGCCTACACTGCTAGGCAGCCATTTCCAACATGTATTAGATTCCTCTGAAGTAATCACATGTTGAAGATGAATTTTAAATCATGAGAACTGACTTTATTTTATATGCCAGTGGCTATGCTGGCCACAGATTCTGCCAACTATACCACAGTAATAACGGTCTCACTCTCTGGACAGAAATGAAGCCAGTGCAACAAAATTAGTTCATGTTTAGATGCAAGTAGATTATGGCTTGGGCTAGACCTGCAGCTGCAGAAACTTAGTTTGGCTTATTTTAAATTGCACAGTAAGTATGAGGCAACTTTTTTCAAGGAATTAGGCGATGTTGTTTGAATTTGATGTTGTATGAAGTGGACTTTGTATGAAGTATTACTGTATGTTACCCTAGCTGGACTAGCAATCTGATGCACCATTTATACTTCAGCTGCTACATTTATAAGCAGCTTCCCATGAAGATACAATACGAGTGGGTTCTTCCACTAGTCCTAACAAATACACAACCAAAGATGTTTTAAGTGCTGTTCCAGACAGAGGATTTATACATTTTTAAGTGGCCCATCGCACATAAAACACAATGAAAACTGCTCAAACATCCAGATGATGTGTTTCTTAACTCACTTCATGTAACTTCTTTGTCTTGAATTCCTATGCCACCTTCTAACTTCCCAAACCCCTGATTTTTTTCCCATGGGAGTAGAGTTTAGCTCGATGTGGTTTAGGCCATAGTTTTTTGCTTGTTTTTCTTGCTGTTTAAATAAGGCTCTTTGTCTTGCACTCCTTGCTATTTCCAAAAAAAAAAAAAACCCAAAAAAACCCCGCAGGAACACTATGATGCTTTCCAAATCGTACAGGAAAACAAACAATGGGGCCAAATCAAACAAATAGGCTTGTTGTGGACAAGTGTGGGATTTACTGCATATCCCATATGTGTCCATGACAAAGCAAAACAAAGTGGTGGTGATAGACACAAGAAGGGAGTTCAAATGGCCTGTCTGGGGGAGGCCAAAGACAAATGCTTTGCTTAGAAAGGCTTTTAACATGCATGTTTCTGTTTCTTGCATCTTTTTTTTTATGGTGGGCAGACAATCTTTTATGGTTCCACAGAATTTTAACTGCCCCATTTGGTTTTTCCTCCTGAATATGTGTGTGTGCATGCGTGCACACATGCGTGGGGGAGGGGGGCATGGGTCATACAAATGGGCAGGATGCTATGTGTTTCTTGGGCTGCATGTATTATTGACTTTTGCCTAATATAATTATTATCACCCACCACTGTTGGGCAGATGTACAATTTCTGTTACCTTGTAGCTGTGTTTGGTTTTCAGCATCACATTTTGAAACTGATGATTATTTCTCCAGCTCTGAACAGCCCTGTGGTACTTGCTAGGTTTTCTGTATGCTCTGGCTGGCTGCATTTGCAAGCATGTGTGGTCAACATTGCTGTGAACTGACTAGGATGTTAAATGGAAAGAAGCAAGCATATAAAATGTAATGCCTCCCTTCCTTGAGCTGACAGGTACCTCTAGAAAAAGACTGCCAGCTGGAAAACATAGTGGCAAACTAAGACATTCCAAATAGCAGGACATTTTTTTAATTGCCATTTTCATATTTTCAGAGAAAATAAATAGAAGTCAAGCCTTCTGTAAAATTTTCTGTACCACTAAGCAAAAATATTCCAAACTGGAAATAGTTATTTTTTAAGAATTAAATCAATATGCAGTTTTTAATCTTTTTTATTTTCTGCTCTCTCCCTCTCTCTCTCTGTGCTGGTGAGTGAATGTTTGAGAGAACGACAGGGCCAGGTGGAGAGAGCATAGCAAATGAGGCAGTTTCCAGAACCCTCTGCAAATTGGCTTCACAATCTGTTTGTCCCATTTGCCCCTGATCTGGACCTGCCATAGTGCTCAACAGTAGCCTCCCAAACACACACAACTGTATGAATACAGTGCATCTATTTTTAGAGGGTAGTGACTGAGTTCTGTACATATCACACTCCCCAGGCCCATAAATCCTCTGGTTAACTTACAAGGAACAGGAGAGAAAGACAGAGACAGAAAAGAAAAAGAAAAAAGGAAAGAACGGAAAGAAAGACAAAACAAGACAGCAATAAAATGTTAAGAGTACTGTATAAGAAAGGTGGGGGAGGGAGGAAAAAGTTGTCAATTTAGTGTGAAAATGTGTTTCCTAGCTAAACACAATTTTCTTTCCACCTTTCTTTTTTGCATCCACTGCTCTGTTTGTTGTCTGATAAAGCAATAGAAATTAAATTTATATACCACTCCATAGTGCTTAGACCAGAGGTTTCCAAACTTTTTACACCGGGAACTGATCATGCTCCCAGAACAGCTGAGTGGGCCTGACCATGCCCCCAGAAATGGGCACATTTGCACATGCGCATCAGGAACCACTCCCGGAAGTGTTTCTGGATGTCTCTCTGCATGCATAAATGCATCCCCACCACTCCCGGAAGTGGTTTTGCCACACTTGGAAGTGGTTCAGGACACATATGCGCATTGATGGAGGCATTCCCCACCCACTTCTGGGAGCAGTGAGGGTGTCTGGGGCCAGATGTATTTGTATCAGGGGCCTGATACGGCCCAAGGGCCATAGTTTGGGCGCCCCTGGCTTAGACCATTCTCTGGGTCGTTAAAGGATAATTAACATTTTGCCCCCAAAATTATGGGTATTCACTTTATCAACCACAGAAGTGTGAAAGACTGAATCAACCTTCAGCCTATCAGGGTCAAATTCAAATCATAAGTAGAGTGTTGGCTGTAGTACTGCCATTTAACAACTGTGCCACCTGGGCTCTGTGGCAAAAAGAATTCAAGATTTGAATCTGACTCCAAATCCTAGCTGAAGATCATGTCATATTTTTTCCCCAAGAGAAATACATCCGATGTATGAAGAGATATACAACACAACTGGGTCCATATACTTGGGGAAGCATATTGTTTGTGTAAACAGTAACTTCACAAGAAACAGTGATCTATTCTTAATGAACTCCCCCTCCTCATGTCACAGGGGAAGTGTTAGCGAGAGCTAATGCACTAGAACTCTCAATAGACAAGTAATTCTATCCTATCATCTCCATAGCTGTTTAAATGGTTTCTGTTTGGCTATCAGCCCTGAAAACATGGTCTCATCCTTTGCCTTCTGCAAAATGTTGTTTCAAAATAAATGTCTCCAAAATAACTAACGAAACCAAGACCCATCCCTCTCTAAGATGTGTGAGGTAGAACCACCTACTGTATTAGTTGATTTTCCTTTCTTAGAAATATGCTTTCAGTTCTGAAGAAAGCTCCATTGTTTTACAATTCATTGCAACACATTGTTACAATATAATATTGCCTTCTAGTGCAGATTACAGCAAAATATGTTTTACATTTGTCCCAAAATAGCACTACATCCTCAAGGACCTACCACAGAGGTGGAAGATGCAACTGGTTTCTAAAGACAGGGCCATTGCTTCCCTTCCCACAGGATATGAGTAACTCTTACTCAAATTGAAAGGCAGTTATTCATATCTTGTGGTAGGAGACTACATACCTTTCCATTCCGCATGATATAACAGGAGATACAAAATCTGCACAGCCATTTAGTTCCCTCTACATAAAAACATATGTGTGTACTTAAATTCATGGTAATTCTCCAAGCTGTTGCATGTTCCAAGGGTACTTGGATTTGGTTTTCCTTAGAAGGGAATCACTGAAGACTTTGAGCGTTCTGTAAACATTGCATATAATACAGACTTCCACATGCACTACCCCATATCAGAATTCTAGCTCACTCACCCTCCATGCACTGTCCAGTACATAATATAGGAGATGGAAATTGTCACATCATTCAGCCATTTTTTTCACTTTGTGGGTTGTCTAAAGTAGTTCTCTAAAGGAAAAAGCTGATAACCAGCCACTTCCAAACTCACAACTATATACATACATACAGAACTATAAAGACGTGGAGAGATTTTGAAGAGAGCAGAGCATTTATTTAAAAATAGTTCAAGATACATGCAATATCTTCAGCAAAGACCTAGATTATGAGACATTCACAAATCAGGATTGATAGCAAGCAGTGGTGGGCATCAGCAGGTTCGCACCAGTTCGCTAAAACCGGTAGCAGAAATTCTGGCTGGCCCCGCCCATCCAAGTTTTAAAATAAAGGACTGTCGTTCTAATTCAGGTGCAACACATGGCTTTCCCCCTGGCCACACCCACAGTGTGGTAGTAAATTTTTTTGGAGCCCACCTTATAGCTCAAATAATATGCTTGGGTAATGTTCAAGGTATGCAGCTGGTTTTGAGTATGTCGCAATTGAACAAGTATATAGTTGTCAGATACAGTTAAGTTCTTTCTTTCATGCAATGCTTGATGGAATTTGGCAGAGTAACATACCTCAATGCTACCAAAGGAATCAAGGGAGAGAATAAACTGCCTCATCACAGGACATTAGCAAGCACTGTTTTGACAATGAATATGTCAATTGATAATAGGTTTCAATTTCTCCATTCTATAATCAGAACTGTGTGAGCCACTTTAAATTGTTGTGATATAAATTACTAAAGTCCATCTCTTGAGATATATTAGACTAGCAGAGGTTGCCCGGTGTTGCCGGGCTGTTTTAAATTGTGTTGGAAGGTTAAATTGTGTTAATGTTTGTTAAAAATTGCTTAGTCAGTAATTTTTAAAATGTTTATTTATACAAAAATTTTTTGGCTTGGCTGGCTGTTTTATGTAACTGAATAATGTTTTAGTTTTTTTTTTAAAATAGTTGTACCGTAGACAATAATTTTAATAATGTGAAAGTAAATATTTTTTACATTCAATGTTTTTTAAATGTGTTTAGTTGTTTTGGGTTTTTATTTGAGTTAGAACTCAGCACAGGATTTTATATATTTTTTATTTTATTCTATTGACATATGTTTGTGATTTGTGTTAAATTGTGTTTTCGTGTAATTTTTTTGACTTGTTATTATTGTGACCTTTTGTGTAAAATTGTGATTTTGTGTTATTGTTTTGATTTGTTTTTACTGTTGTGGCCTTTTGTTTGGGTCTGTGGTGTGTTTTTGAATTGTTTTTACTATTAAAATTGTATTTACTATTTACTATTCATTTCGTTTCCGGTCGTCGTGCAGGTAAGACATGTGCTGGTGAGTTGGCTTGTTTTCTTTATTTTGTGGTTTTTTTTGGGGGGGGTTGTATTTTTTGACTGTTGTTTTTTATTGTGTTTTTGTTTACTTTGTATTGTTTTTTTGGTGTTGTTTTTGTTTGTTTTTGTGTATTTTTGGATGTTTTTGATTGCGTTTTAAGGTGTTTTTGATATTTATTTATTTATTTTTATAATTTTTTTTGTTGTTGTGGCTTTGGGGGGGGGTTGGTTCATTTCCGCGGGCCGGCCTGGCTGGCCAGGCTGTGGGAATTCCAACGCCGCTTTATGTGGCATTGGGGGGGTTTATTTCCGTGGGCCGGCTTTGCTGGCCAGACCGCGGGCGTTGGGGAGGGGGGCTTTATTGTGTTATGGTGCTTTGATTGTGTGGAGTTGTGAAAGTAGATCGGGGTTTCCCCTTTAATATCAGTGGGTGGGGGTTGCAATCCCCCTCTCCGCTGGTTCACCTGGGGTTGGGAGGTTTGTGGGGACAAAAGGGATCTGTCCCCCCAACCCTTCTGGACCCAGGAGACCAGGGAGAGGTGATCGATTCCCCCCCCTCCTAAAAAAACCTACGTTTTTAAAGAGAAGAAACTGCTTGGTTTCTTCTCTTTAAGAATGGAGGTGTTGTTGTTGTTGTTGTTTTGGGGGTGGTGGATTCAATCCCCTCTCCCTGGTCTACTGGGTCCAGAAGGGTTGGGGGGACAGATCCCTTTTGTTCTCACAAACCTCCCAACCCCAGGTGAGCCAGCGGAGAGGGGGATCGCCACCCCCCACTTACTGATATTAAAGGGAAAACAACAAATCGGGACCTTCAGTCGCCATTGGTGAGGAAAAGAAGGGTGGTTGGTGTTTGCATGGCTGTGAGGTGGTGAGGTGTTTTTTTAA
Organism: Bradypodion ventrale; assembly: GCA_035047345.1. Classification (NCBI taxonomy): domain Eukaryota; kingdom Metazoa; phylum Chordata; class Lepidosauria; order Squamata; family Chamaeleonidae; genus Bradypodion; species Bradypodion ventrale. Next base: position 86,394,349 of record JAWDJE010000004.1, read on the forward strand.
AATTTTGGGGCACCGGCTTCCTCAGCATTCTGCGTGCTCATGTCGTGCAGGACTCTGGGGCTCGTAGTTATGGGTTTGTGATTTGTGGTTGTGGTGCGTTTTTTCCTGCAGCTCGATTTTGATTGGCCATGGGGCATTTCTCAATGTTCTTTGTGGTTGCGCCTCTCAGCCTGATTGGCTGTGGCACGGCACGGCGCAAAGAACGTTGGGAAATGAAGTTGTTTCCCTTTTTTTGCATTTGTGGGGCTGTTGCCCCACTGGCACATTTCTCAATCCTTCATTGACCTGCAGACCCAGTTTGGCCGTGTGCACGAAGGGTGGGTGCGGGTTAGTAGGGCCAGGCTTAGGAACCTATATGAACTTCCAACGGTTAACCCTTGGTTTTATAGGTTAAGATTTAAAGCACCATGTAATATATATCAATGTTCTCAACCTTTTAAAGCTGGGGCCGGGTCACTCTCCCTTAGACAGCTTTGGGGGCCAGACGGCCATTTTGCCTTGCCTCCACCACATAGTACTTCCTGGTGTGGTGAAGGCGGTCGGGGAGGGGGATATGAATCCAGCCATCACTGTTTGCCACTATAACATAGCCCCTTGCAATGACAGAGAGTCTAAGGAAGGAAGTGTGAAAAATCTAAAAATCTATTATGTTTTTTAAAAAATTCTATACTTCTGTTATATTTTTAAAATGTTGCAATCTTCTTTGTGTGCTGTGATCTACAACAGTGAAATGGGCAGTCACTAAAGAAAAACCTATCTTGTAATTATGAAATGCCTTCCCAAAGGATCTATCAGATGTCCTCATTATGTTTTTTAAATTCTATACTTCTATTACATTTTCAAAATAAGTTGCAATCTTCTTTGTGTGCTGTGATCCACAACAGTGAAATGGGCAGTCACTAAAGAAAAACCTATCTTGTAATTGTGAAATGTGTTCCCAAAAGATCTATCAGATGTCCTCATTAACAGGATTTAAATATAAGGTCTCAAAAAGAATTCACCTGAAGACATTGATGTTTTCAGCTCTCTCTTTTGATTGCTGCAGTGTAACTTCAGGGTTTTAACATCTTAGCTCATCTTGTAAAACGTACCATTTTGTTAACTCTGTTTTATTTTTAAATTTGTGAACTGCTTTGATGGCTTGTCTGGCTGGACATCCTGCTACTGTAATGGAATAGAGTGTACAGCCAGTGACTCAATGCTGAGTGTCATGCGGTGGTTAACTAACCTGACTCCCTAAAGGGCCTAACTGCTACAGGCGGATGAGCCCCTTTAGGTGGGGTGATGGTCCCCTTAGTGGAGGAAATGCCACTGGAAACCATCACAATGGGCCAAACAGCAAAATGAGCAGAGGAGGAACTCTGATTCCCAATGGTCATGGAGGCAGTAGAGGCCATGCCAGATGGACTGGCTGTTAAGGTGCACCTTGTCAATATCCTCAAGGCTGCAGCAGTCCATTGCAGACCCTGTGTTGAATCCTGCATGTTTCATTTCGCATGTGCCGCAGGGGATGGCTCTGTGATCATAGTGTGTAGGTCACTTCATGGCAAGCTAGTATCCACCTTAAACAAATTCACACGAATTTTCCTGCTTCAGGGGGAAAATGCATTCTCAGATACGAGTTGCAGTTGACAAAGACAGCTTTGATATCTTTGCAAATTGACTGATATATGCACTTTTTAAATAAACAGGTCGTCCCATTTGTCTAAAAATATCCTCTCTCAGCTCAACAGGATTTGTTGTGTATGTTTGTGACCTGGTGACTTTTTCTCAAATGTCAGATTTTTAAGAATACTACACATCGGGGGGAAGGGGGGGATGTACAGTTTAAGCAGAAGTGACTTGTTTAGTTCACTATAAAATGCATAGAAAACATAGAATTGGTGTGATAAAATATTCAGAGCTTTGAGCAAGTCCTGAAAATAAAGCTACTCTCCTTGTCATTTATCAATTCTTTTCTCTCTTGAAGAGCTTTTTATTAAAACCAAGCAGATAATGTTTAAACTAATACTAATTGATTCCATTCCTGGAGTTCATAGTTCGGGCAAGGAAAATCGCTTGTTGATCCTACCAGTAAATGTACTGTTATGATTGTTTAAAGCATCTGTGCTCTCTTCTTGCATAGAAGCTATATATGGAAGCATACAAAATGGAAACCTAACAAGGATAGAATAACACTGTATAATCTGTCAGCAAAAGAGACAGATTTTAGACTGCTTTCTGAGAATTCAACACTAGAATCTTAGAACTCAGCATGACTCTGAGTTTACCCATTGTTAATTTTATGCCCAGCTCATTTAGAAAATAGCCAATCATCCTGTAAAAACTTGGCCTATAAACCTTCTCATAGGGAAATGAGGGGAAGAAGTGATATCTGAACTGGGCAGTCAATCAAGTGGGCACCAGAATACTGAGAACCCTTCTAAGGAGATAGAGCAGTGATGATGAACCTCGGTACTCCAGCTGTTCCTGGACTTCAATTACCAGAAGTCCAAGGCAGCACTCCTGCTGATCAGGGCTTCTGGAAAATGAAGTTCAAGAACACCTGGAGTGCCAAGGTTTGCCATCACTGAGATAGAGTAAGCAGTGTTCTAATTGTCTTATCTGGGAACTGTTTTCACTGGTGAAGAAGCAAAAGGAGTCTGTGACTCCTGTTTCAATGAATGCAGTCCTATATACCTATGGCATATGCTCCTATTTTGTCTTTATTTTAAGGCAATGGTTCATAACCTTTGTTTCCCAGATTTTTGTACTTCAAGTCCCAGAATCTCTAACCATTGGCCATGTTGCCTGGAGCTTGTAGAAGTCCATAAGGGTCATAGTTGAGAGCCAATGTTTTGAAGAAACTGGAGAAGCTAATAATTATTGAAAATCCAGAAATGACAAACTCACTTAAGTCTTTGAACCTCCTTTTAAAAGAATAACTCTTCTAAATTAATGGAATATTTAAGGAGAGAAGATTTTGTTCACCAAAAGCTCATTTTCCTCATTGAGGGCCAGCCATTACATTCTTCTATACTTCATAGTTAGAATTATAATTGGAGAAAAGGTACAGATTTTCTTTTTGAAACCTGAAATGACCCCTCTCAATGTCACCTACAACTTGAATTAGAAATTTATTTATTAATAAAATAAAACCCTCTCACCCAGCCCAGTCTGATAGTAAGTAGACATGTATATCCAAATATTTTTGCATATGTAATTTGAAAACATAAATATACAGGTTTAACACAATATTTGTTGTTCAGTTGCATAGTCAAGTCTGACCCTTTGTGACCCCATGGACCATTGCATTCCAGGCACCCCTATCCTCCACCATCCACCTCAACCCACTCAGTTCTGTGCCACAATATACTGTATGTAATAATATTTTTGAAGATTTTATTCTATTTATAACACCCTGTGGTCCTGCTCCACTAAATTTGCTATTTTTAAAAATGAGATATTCAGGTGATACCAGTGAAGATAAGACTTAAAAAACTATTAGTAATTTTTGCCTTTCCTCTATAGCAAGCTGGACCATTAAAATGAGTCAAGATGTTTTTAAAGAGGAGAAGCTGTGGAATATCATGACTTGTGACTAAATTTGCAGTTTATTCCATAGCTCTTTAGAACCCTGTTTAGAACAAGGCAATGTAGGCAGGGAAGAGATACAGATATAACTAAACCAAAATTTAACATCATACATTTGAAAGCCATGAAAACTTCTTATAGAGTATACCCCATAGACAGCAATTTTTCCTATATCTCACTTACTTTATAACCTGGCCAGGGAAGTATTCTTTTTGAAAACATCTTATATGCATTTTAAAGTGGGGAAGATTTGCCTTCTTAAAAGAAAGATATCATCTATATTTTCATTAATTCATGATGCCTCTTCTCCCTTTCAGGCCTAGCGAAGTAGAAAAACATATTACAAGAGTTAATCATATTTGCTATCATCTACTTTATGAAGCAAAGCAATCTTTTTTTTCTTCTTTATCCTGCACATCCAGAGCTGGTATGTAAAACTGAACAGTTCTGAAGCTGACATTTCTTTCCCTTCCTACTTGGAAACAGAGGTGGTGGTGGGGAATTCTGCTTGGTCTCCATTTTAAAGTGAACTACTTTACATTTTCCAGGCTCATTTGCAGATCAGAACATGGTTAAAGCTTGAACCAAGAACTTCTCCAAATGTTCCAATATTCTTGGCTAGCAAAATGTATCTATTAGCAAATACCAACAAAATTTATATCCAAGAAAGCTACACAGAAAATATTACAGGAAACTACATATAAAAATGAATGGAAATGTGTGCAGTTTTTCTAAACAAAATCCACTCTGTTGTACAAACTGATGGAATTAAACACTTGAAAAATACATTAAAACTGACATAAACCCATTTGTCCATCTGCTTCTTCCATGGTCAGGATATTTGCTTCCTTTTCTCAATCTTACTTTGTATAAGGTTATAGGAATCCTGCTACCACTTCCTAATACACTCACTTTTTAAAAACATCTTCTCAATTTACACATTTTGTGTATTTTAACTACGTGCATATGTATATCTATATACATATTTTAGTTGTGTGCATTTATTTTTATATAACTACAAAAGACAAAAACAAATAATCTGATGCTCACTGTTTCTTTCAACTAGCAGGAACTAAAAGATAAGAATCTACTTTCTTTTATTTACTTCATCATTGTTCAGATAATGTTTTTAAAATAAAAGTTAATATGAATTCTTTTTCCATTCCTACATATACAGGTAGATTTGCACCTTGCAATCTTATGTTTCTCTAACTCAGAGGAGCACATCTAGGTATCATCTGATTCGTCATCATTCATGTAAAGCAAAACACATTTTAAAAAGCATTTTATGATTCACAACTAGTCACTGGCCAGTGTAATAACTCCATCCACTCCAATGTTTTAATAGGGACACTGTAGGAACTGTTTTCCTCTCTAGCCACTCCATTTGCATATCTGAAACCAAAATGTTACTTGGTTGAACCTGTCTATAAATCCCTTGAGATACCTGCACCATTAAACATTATCTCAAAATGAGAGATCATTATAAACATCACTAAAAAGTACTACATTGTATGTCCTTGGTGTAATAAAAATTCACATTTCCCATCAAGAGAAAACAGAGGGGTTGCCAGCAAATACTTCAACTTATCAAAATGTAAAGTGTAATATAAATATTCATAGTCACCTCTTTTTCAAAGCAGATGAAAAGAACATTCTTGAATATTGCATTGTGGCAGTAAGCAAAACAGGCACTTGTTGTTACTATGGGAATGAGCAAAAGCAGCTCTGAAAAAGCAGCCTTCTATAAATATGGATGGATTATTTTTTATGATTAGGAGACGCTGCAGGAACCAATTTGCTAAGCCTAAGCAATCTAATTGAGGGCAGTCATTGTGATGGAGAAGCAAAATATACTAGACTTCCATTTTCGTATTAAAATGCCATGCCTTAGTTTAACATCTCCAAGTGGTTATTTTAGTCCTTTTTGAAAAAACAAAAGCTGGTTCAGGATAAGGTTACGCTGTTGACCAGTATATTATTGAATTTGCTTGTCACAGGGAAATAGGACCACCCGATCTCAATAGGTCTTGGGGGGGGGGGGCGTACTTGCCCGAAACATTTCACAATTTAAGCAGAAAATGCTTGTCCTGTCATTCTCACCTTTTGTGGCTGTGGCACTGAATAGCCCCAGAAACAGAGGGACACCCCCACCACCACTTCCCATTGAAGTCTGGTGTAATTTTCCTTTGAAAGGGCTCTCATGATAAGCATAGCGAGGAGGAGGAGGGGGGGTAACTAGATGGAGTGGGAGGCAGTAAAGCTTGTGATTACACAGCCCTTCTCCACTGCAAAACAGGCCTCAAACTCTTCTCTTTATGATCTCACAATTGGCTGGCACAATGAACTGGGGAGAAAACTAGAGAAACACAGAGAAGTGGGGGGGATAGATATTAGTTAGCTGATTGTCCCTCTCGGTATGTTTCAAGTACTGAAATGTACAAGTGGCTGAGAACAGGGTCCCCAAACATTAGTCTGAAAAGCTAATGAGGGGGGAAAGGATGCTCGTAATGGATCAATCGTACCTATAGAATGCACCTTTGTGGCCCAATGTATAAGATAATATATAGCAGCTGTGTTATAAGCTGGCTAAAAGGAATTGAATGTACAAAGCACCGTGTGTTCTCAATGGATTTTGTTGTGGGAACACCAAAAGTTTAGAAGCCAAAGCAGGGTTTCCCCATAGGAGAACCTTTACTTCATAATAGTGGTTTTGTCTACTGCCGATCACAGCTTCAGTCCATACTCATTACATTCAAAGTCTTGTCTCAGCCAGAGTAGGGTCTTCTGTTAATTTCAGCATATTTCTGTAGAACTGCTTCAGCATCTAGATCGGGGTGGCCAAACTATGGCCCATGGGATGGATCTGGCCCCCAATGCCAATTCATCCAGCCTGTGCCATCCTCGTTGCTCCTACGGGTGCATTTTACTTTCACTTCTGGGAACAACTAGGGTGGGGTGGGGCGGGAGAGGACAGGACAGATGAATTGGCATTGGGGGCTGGATCCAGTCCGTGGGCTGTAGTTTGGGCACCCCTGGTTTAAGCAGAGAAAATAGCAGTTTAAAATCTATCTCATCCTGTTGTAAAACAGATTGCAAGGTGCGTTTTACTTCCTTTTCTGGTGGGAGGAACCACGTGACTGGCCTGCTGAACCACATAACTGGCCCATTGAACCACATGACCAGCCCATGGCCCAAAATGATTTGGGCACCCCTTATCTAGATAATATTTAAAAAGGCAGTGGGAAAATTGTTTGTCCAACCTGTTCTTAGGAAACCCATGTAGGAGCTGAATATTATTTTCTTGGATCAAGGGTACAAAATTTAAATTCCCATTTTGGAGCAATTATTTACATGGGAAACAACCAGGAGTGAAGACCAATGCTCAGGAGTTGTTTTACATGGAAACATGACATTGTTCAGACCAGACTTGTATCCTAAAGCTAAAATCACACCAGTGGCTGCAAGTGGGCAGCAGATTTCCTGCAGTAGTTTTTCAGAAGCCCTTCTTCAGCTAACATAGATAAATGAAACATGCCAACAGGCAATATGATAAATATGGGTTCTGGAGCTCAAGAAGTAATTTCAGGATAGATGGAGGAGACAATCTGTGGGTGGCCTTTGGCATTAAACTGTTGGTTTTGTCTCTGTTGTCCTAGATACGAAAGAGCTCTAGATGGAGGAGCCATTCTGTCCACTAGGGATAATGAGGCCTGCTACCGCTAATGGCCAATTCAACCCTTATAGGATAGTCTCACATATTCAGGGATGTTATTGGGTCTAAAATACAGTGGAACCTCATACAACAATTGCCCCGTATAGCAACAAAATCGCATAACAATTAGGTTTTGGGGGAAAATAGGTGCCCTGCATAACAATCCTCCATATGGAAAAATCATACAACAATTTTTCAATGGGAAAAACTACTTCGCAAAAAAATCGTTGTGCGATGCATCCCATAGGGAAAATCGCTATACGATGCATGTATCGTATAGAAATTGTTTTGTACAACAATGAGTCCCGTGGAACAGATTAAAATCGATGTATGAGGTACCACTGTAATCATATTGGCACTTTAGTATGCCTTTTAATATACAGTACTCTGAAATTGAGCTCTGGAACTTACAAGTGACTGGAATCTGAGGTCAAGTGAACTACAGTTTAAACATATTATTCTCTGACACTTAAGTAGCAGTATGGATATGTACATAGTATAGTGCAGTACCCATCACTGAATATCCACAAACAGAGCAATGGAATCTATCACAAGGAAGGGGATTTCACCTTTGCATTCAGTGCCTTGACACCCCAGCTGCCCAAATAGCTTCAGAAAGCTGCAAACCTTACAGAATATTTCATTGGCAGCGCCTACGGCCGAAGATGACACAAGAAGAGAAGATAATAAAGAGGCAAGGCAAATCTATTCCCCCACCCCAAAAAAAGGCAGACCAGCAGATATGTACAGAGTGCATATTATGGGCATCTTTTGCATTTTAGTACAGATATGGAGATGTTAAAGCTAAACCTTCTATGAAAAAACAACAAACAGAAACTAATTGGGCAGAAAGTACAAATGAGTTAACATTTGTGTGAAGTAGACATTTTAAAGTATAGAACATTGATCAGCCTGAATGAGGTCTCTTAAATTTGAAATTCTATGTACAGTAAAACCTCGCATAAAGAGCACCTCACTTAGAGACTAACTCACTTAAAGAGCAGATTTTTTTCTGAATGGTCGCCTCGCTTAACAACTAAAGCCAACCAAAAACTCACTTAACAACTAAATCAGGGTTCACAATCCCCCCTGCCAGAAGTCACAATTGGTCACTTACAATGGTGTTTCGCTTAAAGAGCAAACTTGCTTAAAGAGCAATCCCATGGAACGCATTATGCTCTTTAAGCGAGGTACCACTGTATATAAATTGTATGTATAAAAAGGAAACAAAAGATACACTGACATCTGTTAGACTTCTAGATGAACCTGAATGTAGGTAATCTATTTCTATTGAGGAACAGATGTAGAACATAGCATAAAAGGAATGGAAGACAACTCACATTAAAACCATCAGCTGTGAGAGTGGAGTTCTGCCAGTGAGACCACATGGGCTGGTCAGGCACCGCCTTAAACAGATTATTTAAACAAATATTAATATAAGTTGCTAGGATGGAATATTTTGTTTAAATGTTAAAACTCACTGCATTCAATGTGAAAGCTGATGATTAATAACAAATGTATGTTCACAAAGCAGAATGGAAACCAGAAGAATGCTGCAGGAGGCATAATTCTGAAAGACTAGTCTTTCATTTTTACTTGAATTTGCTCTGTGATCTCATGTTCTGCATTCAGAATATACGTCGTTGGTGGCCTTGCCATATTAAAGTTTAATTAAATGAAATTCTGTGTGTGTGTTTGTCCATGCACACGTGTGTGTTTCATTCTCACACACATTGCCATGCTATCAAGGAGTCACCAAAAGGAAACCTTTATTGGGATTATGGTAATGGCAGGAAGTTAGACTACTAAACAATATCTCATGTTTCTTTTTCTAAATTCCAATGACTCAACTACTTTAATTACTTAGCTGCTGCTCTGCTAACAGTTGTGTTATTCTGCTAACAGCTGCATGTATATTATACCTCACTGATTATTCTGCTGGCATACTTGTATGTTTAAAAAATATTAGTCATAAGGCATAACCCAGAAATTGACTCAAAACATTAAGTGATATTTCCCCCCTTAAAATCAACCACATCAGGTTATGTTACTAGGAAACAGATAGCCTTTCATTTCCTCTTTCTCCAACATTGCAATTGTTTAAATCTCAAGTTCTTTCTACCCTATTTATGAAGAAGCTCATAAATTTGTGAAGATATCAAGCTGCTGGGTTGGATGCACAGAACCTCAAAAGGGATGATGAAATGTTGCACCAAACTGCCAATAACTCATTCTGCACAGGGAGCACCAAATCTCTATTCCATTTCTCATTGTTGCTACCAGGTCTGGCCTTGTGCCCAATCAATCATTGAAACAGACCATAAGAGTCAAATTGAACAATAAAGCTCAAAATGTTTTTCCTTTTAAAAAAATAGGTTATGTCCCAATTTATTAAACTTTTGATGCTTGATGTATTGGATATATTGAATATATTGCAAGGAGGTTTGAACCATTGATATATTAAAAGTTCCTGAAGCCTCGAACGGATTTTCGCTTGTTTCATGGAATAGTTCTGTTTGGCCACTGCTCTTCTTTCTTTGAATATTTGGCTTCATGGCGGCTTGGAACCTCGCGGAATCACTTCATGTACACCCCGTTTTAGAATCATGCTACAAAAGACTATTAAGCATCAAACAGCACCACTTTCCTGGTGGGACTTGATAAGTTTGAGACTATATCCCACAGTTCTATCAAATTTTATTCTTCATGAATTTCTGGTTACATTATTGTAGGAGTTTTTCTCCCCCAGAAGACTGTGACAATGTCCGTTCTTATCACCTTCTTATTACTATCATTCATATCATCACCACTAGGATAAGATACTGTTTTTGTTTACTTTAAGTTTAGAAGAAATGTGTACAGAGTCAAATGGGAGGCACGTGAGAGATCCGCACTAACATCACTCACCTGAGCCAACAGTATTTAATAAGATTAGCATTTAGGCTTACCAAAGTCCGCAGCCCAACAAGAATTTACAGAAGTGAGGTTAGGACGTGATAAGGAATTGATTTAAGCAGCACGCTATAATTAGGTAGGTTCAGTCTCCATTTATTTATATTGTATTGTAGATGTTAAATAACCTTGTATCAACCTGGACCTATATAGTAGTATTTAGAATTTATTATTTATTCTTACAGAAACTGAAAAGCAAAGACAAGTTGTATTGTCTTATGAAGGAAATGTCCGAAAAAGTTTATATTTACCGGTTAACTTTTATACTATTGGATACATTGAATATATTACAAGGAGGTTTGAACCATTGATATATTAAAAGTTCCTGAAGCCTCGAACGGATTTTTGCTTGTTTCATCAATCAGTCATTGAAACAGACCATAAGGGTCAAATTGGATGATAAAGCCCAAAGCTATTTTTTAAAAAAATAGGTGCTCTCCTAATTTATTAAACTTTTGATGCTTAGAGATGGGAGTTTTGGTTTTCAAGGACTTCCAAGCCCATAATTCACCTGGGATCTCCCAGGCAGAAATGAGGGACTGGGAAGGAGATACCAGAAATGTCTATATTGTGCTTCCCTCCATGTGTGTTGGCTGCTCAGTTATGGGAAAGTAGATATGAGCTTAATTTGCAGATCTTATTCCTGATGCATGTATTCTGAAGAAATGCCATTGTGGGAGGAAAACTGTATTAATCAGAGGAACTATGCATTCCTCTAAATATTGAGATTTTCCCTAAGTAACAAGTGATGCCTCTTGGTCAAATGACAAACAGGTGAAGAAGACAGCCAGATTGGTGGAATAGTATTTCTTCAGACAAGCTCCTTTTGCAATGAATTCAGTGATGCCATCACTGCTCTTTTACATGCTAGTATATATTAAACTGAACCCTGGTCTAGTTAGGATTGAGAAAGGAAGTGGAAATGCAGAATTAAGTGTATTCCCCCCCATGGTAATTAACAGACTTAAGTCTATCTGAGGCTGTGGGAATGTGGTTATTCTGTTATTCTTTTGCTCATGTCCCTTCCCCCCCTCCAAATAATACAACTTTATTTTAGTTATAACTAGCATATTTTGCCCGGCAGTGCCAAGCTGTTTAAAATGGTTTTGGAAGGTTATTGTTTTATGTTTATGCAAATGAGGTTAGTTTTTAATTGTGGTTTTTTAAATTTTTATTTTTACGCATGGGCTGTTATAAACTATGATCTTTTTTTGTTTTTGTTATTGTATTTAACCAAATAATGTGTTACTATGTGAATTTTTTAAAATAGTTGTACCTTGGATAATAATTTTAAAAATGTGTAAGAATATGGTTTTTTTTTAAATCAATGTTTCTATACTGTGTTTAGATGGTTTTTTTTAGTGAAAACTTATTTCTTTTTTAAAAAATTATTTGTGATTATTATGAATATTTTTGAATGTTTTGAAAACTTATTTCATTAATTTGTGAATTCTTTGTAATTATTTTGAATATTTTTGAATGTTTTTTCTCTTGTGGCCTCTGGGTGGGGCTGGTGAGCTTTTCTTGTAATTTTCTATTTTTCTCTACTGTCCTCTGGGTGTCGCTTCTTCTTCCGGTAAGTAGTCTCTTTCTTTCCTCAGTTTAGTTCCGGTCGTCATGGAGTGAGGACGTCTCCTGGTAAGGTCTCTGGTTTAAATTTTTTTGGGGGTGGGTGGGTTGTTTTGGGGGGGGGGTTTTTTTGGGGGGGGGGTTCTGTGTGTTTTTTCTTGTTTGTTTTTGGATGTTTTTGTGTTTACTTTTTCTGTTTGTTATTTTTGGTTTTGATTACTTTTGAATGTTTTTGGATTGTGTTGTTTTGTGTTGGGGGTGGGGGTATTTCCATGGGCCGGTCTTGGTGGCTGGACCGCAGAAATACCATCACCGCTTGATGTGGCATTGGGGTGGTGTTATTTCCATGGGCCGGCCTGGGTGGCTGGACCATGGAAATTGCATCGCTGCTTCATGTGGCATTGGGGTGGGGGTATTTCCGTGAGCCGGCCTTGGTGGCCGGACTACAGGAATTCCATCGCCGCTTGATGTGGCGTTGGGGTGGAGGTATTTCTGTGGGCCGGCCTGCGTGGCTGGACCACGGAAATTGCATCGCCGCTTGATGCAGTGTTGGGGTGGGGGTATTTCCTTGGGCCAGCCTGGGTGGCCAGACCAAGGAAATCCCATCGCCGCTTGATGCGGTGTTGGGGTGGGGGTATTTCCGTGGGCCAGCCTGGGTGGCCGGACCACGGGAATCCCATTGCCGCTGTATGCGGTGGTGGGGGTTCCGCGGCCTGCCTTTTTATTTTTATTTTTCACGCGCCGGCTTCTTCAGCGTTCTGCGTGCTCATGGCGCGCAGAACGCTGGGGCTAGTAGTTTGGCATTTGTGATTTCAGTTTGTGCAGCATTTTTTTCCTGCGGCTTCCTTTTGCTCGCACCGCTCAGCCTGATGGGCTCTGGTGTGGCACAGCACAAGGAACATTGGGAATTGAAGTTCCCTTTTTTGCGTCTGGGGGGCTCCTGCCCCACTGGCGCAAAATTCAACCCAACAGTTACCTGTGAACCGGGTTCGGGCGAGTGAACAGAGGCTCATTACGGGCTAGTAGGGCCTGGCTAAACATCCTTTGTCACATTCCAACGGTTAATGCACCATTTTATAGATATAGATAAAATTTAGTCTCATCCCCCCAAACTATTTTCAGTGCAAACAACTTTTTTCAGAAGCTTGACACATCTTGTTTCTATTACAGAGTGAAGTTTATCTTTCCGCTAGCTCTTGTTCTAATTATTATTATTATTATTTTTAATATTTTTAAATTTTATTTCTCGATACACATCCAATAATTAAAAAACAAGAGATAACACACAGAACAATATAAGAAAATAAAAGACAAAATACACAATAATATAAATAAGCAGAGAAGGAGAGAAAAGAAAAAAAAGAAACAGAACAAAATATCACCACGTGCTATATACAATGCTACGGAGACAGAATTTCCCCTTTTATCTATTATCGTCTCAAAAATGCAATGTAATCCGGCACCGGAAGTTGCCCATGACCATTAATCAAGGTATAATCTATCAAACATTTCCAAATTTCCTGAAATTTGCTTTCTTTAATTAACCCTTTTCTTAAATTTAACTCCCAGGTGAGCTTATCATTCAGCGCAGTATTCCACAACTCCTTATACCAATCCTCTATTTTTGGGGTAACATCACATTTCCAATATCGCGCTATACACTGTCTAGCACTGGATAACATAATTGCTAATAATTCCCTTTTTTGTTGCTCTACCACCTCCACATCTGTTAACAAAATTAAAATTACATCCAATTTCATTCTTACATCTAGAATTCTCCCAATTTCGTGTTCCACCTTCAACCAGAATGACTTCGTCTCTTTACACCCCCACCACATATGCTCATATGTTCCAATTTCCCCCTTACACCTCCAACAAAATTTCGACTTTGTATTGTCAATTTGGTATAGTCGTACCGGAGTCAAGTACCACTTCCACAATAATTTATAATTGTGCTCTTTTATTCTTACAGACAAAGACCTCATTATTCTCCTTTTCCATTTAGCATTCCACTGCTCGTCTGTAATTATGATATTCAAATCTAGCTCCCATGTTTCTTTTAAAGCTTTCTGATGCTGATCTGAGTCATCTAAAACCTTATATATTTTGCTTACTAACCCCTTAACTTTTACCTGCCCACTTTTTAGACTAAGTACCAACTCTTCAAATTTCGTCCGCTCCCTATCCAAGCTCGTTTCATCTAAATATCTTTTATTCCAACTGTCAATAGACATCAATTGAAGCCAATTCAATTTAAGTTGTCTACCTATATCTAACTTTCTTTCCTTGTCTCTACATGCTGTTATCCAATCCTTTAATAAAGTTATATTATTCTTATTCAATACTTCTAATCTCCTATCCATTCTCAGTGGGAATGATTTCATATCACTCAGGCCTAATATTGGGGACAACCCTGGTGCCAATTTATTTTTCAATAATGTCCAAGTTTTTAAAAGAGCTTTTAACAATTTATTTGTAACATTAATTTTTGCTTTCCCTTTGCCCAAAAACATTAATATTTCTTCACCCAGTTTCTCTCGCAATTCAATTTTTCCCCAAATCGATTCTTCTTTCACTAAAATTTTACAAATATTCTTCAATTGAAATGCCCAATAATAATTTTTAATATTTGGAATTCCTAACCCGCCCTTTTTTGTGATGAATACCATAAAAACTTTGGTATCCTGGTCCTTTTTCCACCGTTACAAAAATTATTTAATATAGTTTGAAAAACCTTTAATTCCTTCTCTTTCATATATATTTGCAGGGTATCAAATAAGAAATTTAATTTGGGTAAATTTTCTAATTATTAGGTAAATATTTCCCTTGCTCGAAAGCCAGTCATATCCGACTCTAGGGTTCAGTACTCCATGTCCGCCCCAGCCCTTTGGAACCTCCTGCCAATAAAACTACGCCTGCAGACGGATTTGCTGCCCTTCAGAAAAGGACTCAAGACCTGGCTGGCAGGGCAAGTGTGGGCGGCTGACGGGGGGACTAGTCACCACCCATTGGCTTCTTTAGACACTTCATCCCTATTACTGAGGGGTGGGTGACAGGATTTCAGGAAGGATGTTTTTTAAATGGGTTTTAAAGTGGTTTTTAAGATTGCTGTGAGCCTCCCGGAGTTGCCCTTGGGCAAGGGGGCGGCATACAAGTTTAAATTATAAATAAATAAACAAATAAATCTCTGTTTCAAAGCCGAAGAGCCAGCGCTGTCTGCTTCTGCAGACGTGTCCATGGTCATGTGGCAGGCATGATTAGACACTGGAGCGCACAGAACACTGCTTATCTTCCCACCAAAGTGTTCCCTATTTATCTACTTGCAATTTCTTGCTTTCGAACTGCTAGCTTGGCAGGAGCTTGGACAAAGACAGGAGCTCATTCCGTCCAGCAGTACTCGGGAATCGAACTGCTGACCTCCCACCTTCCAATCTTCATCTTAGCCACTTGAGCCACTGCATTGCTCTAATTATTACTGCTATAATAATTTGGAAGTATAATTTAAATTCAAACAAATTAATAAAGTTCAGTTACTTGGCTGCAAAATGTCATCCTAGACATGGTTTGGTCATGGTGAGAAGAGATCATGTGTTTTTGTGGCACTCATAATTCATGAGCTGTTAGATTAATTATCCTAAATTAATTTCTTGTCACTGAAGTATGAAGGGAAATAGCCATCTCATTAGTAAAATCCCTCAAACATCAAACCATTATGAACCATAATTAATTTTGGTTTAACATTCCTACTTTCAACATTGCAGTCTTGTGTTTTCCTTAAATTCCAAGTTTGACATTTCTCATTCAACACATTATTATGTAGCTGGGAGAATAGGTCAAAAGCAAAACTGCTTTATTCAAACACATAGAACCCTTAAATTCATTTTTAGAAATCTACCTCAGCCTCCTGTTCTATTTGTTACATATAGCACATGAAATGTTAATCTTGAACTCCGCTAACCTTTCCATTCATCAAACAGTGAACAAAAAAAGAAACAAATACAGAAAGTTGTGGTAGGCTACATCATAAATCCGTATCAGCAAACAACGAAATGAACACAGAGAGATGGCTTAAATGTTCTTTAATAAAGCAGAAGCCGGCCGCTTTTTTCCTTACTGATTGACATTCAAATTAGTGATTTTGGAATCACTTTCACTAATCAAATTATCACAGTTTTGACTGAATGACTCAGAAACAGAAAATTATTTTATAGAATGTTGTTGCTGCAATTCTATGGGGGGATTGTCTTTAAACAAAAGTATCCCCATTCCATTTGATATCCATCCTTTTATCAATATAAAAGCATGATGTACTGGGGGGAAATAAAGAAGAAATGAAACTGTGATCCACCATGTTTTTAACGTGGTAGCTTTTTTAGTTTGTTCCAGGCACATCAAACAAGAAACAAAATTAATCTAAACTACAGACAAAACAAAACAGAAAAGCATTGTGTCACCTTAAATCCTAACTGCTATATTTTAATGTGAGCTTTCTTGGATCAAGCCCACTGGATGCAGATAATTAAGGAATTGGACTCATGTTAAAATATAGCTATTAATCTTGCCATGCTTTTTTTGTCATCTTCTCTCTTTTTTTGCATCTATAATGTTCCTATTTATGCCCAAAATACTCCCATTTTTGCAAGCTATACAGAAATACAGAAAGTTAGGGAAATTTCAATATTGTGGAGTATATATTTTATATAGTTTTTAGAAAGGATTTATGAACATGTGTTGGTACACAATCTGATTCCTCATATTGCCTGTAGAAGTAACTCTTAGGAATTTATCAAGGCTCAGTAAAAGTTTAAGAGGGACATTCACAGTGTGCTTAGAGGATAAAGGAGATTGAGATTATACCATACCTAGACATTGTACGTTCTAGGATTGAACTATATAGAACAGATTACCTCCTCTTTTTATTTCTTTGACTTACAAGGACATTGCACATGCAGAAGACAATGCTAAAAGATGTGCATTCCACTGCATGTCACCGCCGCGCCCCCCTGGCCCTTTCCACCGGCCAGAAGGAGGACAAGAGTGGTGACTTTTTGAGTTTTGTTTTTGTTGCTGTCGGACTTTTGGTGGGACTTCTCATATGAGTGCTGTGGGACTTCACAAATGAGGTGGGGTTTTTTTTGTAATGCTTTGTTACTGTGATACTGATACTTTCTGATACTCTGATATGTGATGATTTGTGATGATGATATGTCGAAATGTTTTTGTATTATGATAATGTGGTATCTTGTAATTGTAACTGTATATTTTGTATCTTTGTTAGCCGCCCAGAGTCGCTCTGCAAGTGGGGCAGCATACTACAACAACAACAACAACAACAACAACAACAATAATAATTTTAGCATATGCTGTGAGCCGCCTTGGGTCGCCTAGGCGAGAAAGGCAGCCATACAAATCTATAAATAAATAGATGATGATGATGATGATGATGATGATGTCACATCAGTTTTTAGAGGACAAGGTATTAACAATTTACAAAGCCCTTTGCCCTTCCTTCTTTATGTTCCTCAGGTCCCACTCTCATTTCTTGCTGGGATAAACCCCATGAAGAAGTTTCAGAAGTGTGGCCTCTGTTGTGGGAGTTTTGATTCTAGGTTGTTAATGTGACGTCTTTCACTGTCAGAGATTGCACATATCTCTGAGTGAGGCTGGAAACTCCCCTCCTGGGGAGTTTAGTTCACCACTTATTGGCTGAAGATTTTTATTTATTTATTTATTTATTTATTTATTTATTTATTTATTTATTTATTTATTTCTATACCGCCCACTTGGCCAAGGCCAACTCATGGCAGTTCACAGCATAATAAAAATCATAATTAAAAACATAGTTAAAACTGCTTAAAAAACTACCTACCCACTCACTAAAAAAGGGTGCAGGGGCCGAGGGTGCTGGAATTCGCTATACCAGCTGCCCTGCGGAAGTCACCCCTCCACCTGCACCACATACTTGGCTTGCCAGCCAGGTTTTAAATTCATTTCTGAAGGGCAGCAATTCCATCTGGAGACGTAACTCTGTTGGTAAGAGGTTCCAGAGAGCAAGTGCGGACACGGAGAAGGCCCCCGTCCTTGTGCTGGAGAGGCGAGCCCCTCTAGCAGATGGTACAATGAGAGAGCCCCTCCGGTCCACTCTGGTTGGACTGACAGACGCCCTTAGGGCGATGCGGTCTCTTAGGTAACCTGGCCCACTACCATGTAGGGCTTTAAAGGTCAAAACCAGCACCTTGAATTGCACCCGGAGGCAAACTGATAACTAGTGCAGCTCCCGGAGCAGAGGTGAGGCACGGGCATAATGCCTGCACCCCATCACTACCCAAGCCGCCGCGTTCTGGACCAGCTGCAGCCTCCAAATGGTTGACAAGGATAGCCCCATGTAGCGCGCATTACAATAATCAAGTCTGGAGGTGACCAGAGCATGTGTGACCATGAGCAAAGAATCCCTACCCAGGAGCGGGCACAACTGGCAAATTACACGAAGTTGTGCAAAGGCCCTCCTGGTCACGGCTGCCACCTGCTCTTCCAGCAGCAGATGCACATCCAGGAGGACCCCCAAGTTGCACACTGGGTCTGTCTGGGGCAAGGTAACCCCATCCAAGACCAAGGATGGCAGCACCCAGGATAGTATGGGACCCCAAACCCACAGCCACTCAGTCTTGCTAGGATTCAGCTGTAACCAGTTGCCCCCCCCCCCCATCCAGACCCCCACAGCTTCCAGGAACCCAGACAGGACATTGACAGGACATTGACAGCATCACTTTTAAAGCCAGGGGCTGGGTCATGCTCCCTCAGACAGCTTCAGGGAGTGTTTGCTTGCCTATTCACTACCTTATATACACTAATCTAATTGCCTGGGTTGCTTAACCAGGAAGGCGGCAGCTCAGAAGCAGGAAGCAACTGTACCCTGGGAGTTACACCATATATCTTTACCATCAAAAGGGTTATAAAAGTTTCAATGTTTGAGCCATTACATAAACATCAACAACAGAAGGTTACAAATGTTTGAGCCATTTGGGGAAGGCTGAATGTCCACAAGCATACAGGATTTATTCAATGGGAAAGTTAAAGGCGAAGACAGAGGGTGGAGGAGGAGAAAATGGGAATTATTTTAATGTATTTTTGTGTAACAAAGAATAGTTTGTGGGAAACTATTTTGATTCTATAAGGGGACTGCAGTGACTCAAGTGGCTAAGATGCTGACTGGGAGGAGGAAGATCAGCAGTTCGATTCCTGAGTACTGCAGGACAGAATGAGCTCCTGTCTTTGTCCCAGCTCCTGCCAACCTAGCTGTTCAAAAGCAAGAAATTGCAAGTAGATAAATAGCGACCACTTCGGTGGGAAGGTAGCAGCGCTCTGTGCGCTCCAGTGTCTAGTCATGCCTGCCACATGTCCACGGAAATGTCTGCAGAAGCAGACAGCGCTGGCTCTTTGGCTTTGAAACAGAGATGAGCACTGAACCCTAGAGTTGGATATGACTGGCTTTCGAGCAAGGGAAACCTTTACCTTTACCTTTACAGGTTAAAGAGTAGGGATAGTTGTACATAGATGCACAGTACATTCATGTTTATATTGCTGTCACATCAACCTTAATACAGTCCAGTGGTACCTCGCATAATGAACGCATCGTATAGCGAAAAATTCACACAACAAAGCGTTCATTATGCAATGGCGATACCCAGCATAACGGATTTTTTTGTTATGCAGGGCTTTTTTAAATTGGGGTATACCCGCTTAATGGGAACCCCGGTTAATGAACTTTTTTTGTTATGCGAGGCATCTCCTATAGGGAACCACATAACAAATAACCTCACATAGCGAAGAGCTCCGTAGAACAGAGTTTTCGTTATGCGGGGTTCTACTGTATACATACTGTGATTTAAGCTTTGTGGGGTTCATATGAATGAAACATTTTCCATTCATTACATAGGAAAATAATTATTTCTGTGTTACAGGCCTGCTACACTTCTGGAACATTTTCTTGAGAACAACTGAAGAAATGAGATTATGTGGCCCTTCCTTTGCTACCATGGTTCCTTTCACTGACACATGAGTGCTTCCACCATATGCGAAAAACAGAATCAAAATAGTGATTAACATAGTGCAATATTATTTGGTAAGAAGGGCTTGTTCATCAGGAATGCTACTGCCATGTGCAGCAGGGTGCAATGGGAGGGTAAAATCAGGAAGCAAGAGATTTCTAATTAGAAATGAAGTGGCCTTTGAAAAGCTTTTATACTGCTTTGCTTGAATAGAGTGAATGTAGGCTTTGACTGTGGTTTAGATTAAATCGCCACAAATCTGATGTGTGTGTGGGAGTGGGGGTGGGGGGAACAACAACAATTTAGGATGGTGATATAGAAAAAACTGGAAACCAATGCAGCTTGCAAAGCCATCCTCTGAATCTGGTATAGTCATAATGAATGAAAATGTCAAAACAAACAATAAAAGCAAGCCATGTTGTGTTGAAACTGCCAGTTTGGAACTATGTGGGTATGGCTTTGTTGAAAGTCATTGTGTTTAGAATAATATTGCACTGGTTCAAGAGTACAGGGTTGCAGTTTGAGAACCCATTACCTAATAGTTATAAATGAATTGCAATGCACATGTATCTAAGGTTACATAAAGTGCTAACATTATTTTTGTTTCCCTGCTTTATAAAATATAAAAGCTTTGTCCTGCTACATCCTACGTCCCTTCTTCTGTCCTTCCTTTACCGTTTGAGAATCAAATGAAGGACGTCCCAGTCAGCCAGTACCCCACATTTATGTATACACTAGCATAGGTTGCCCAGCGTTGCCTGGCTGTTATAAACTGTGATCAGCTTTTTGGTGTTTTTTTTTTGTGGATTAAAAAAAGAACAAAGGATGATATAATTGTTTCAAATTGTTTTATTTAACCAAATAATGTTTTAGTTTGTGATTTCTTTTGTTAATAGTTGTACCGTTGGTAATATTTTAAAAAATGTGAAAGTACATGTTTTTTACATTCAATGTTTTAAAACTGTCTTTAGATGTTTTGGGTTTTTATTTGAGTTAAAACTCAACACAGGATGTTATAAATATTTTTATTTTATTTATTTAACATAAGTTTGTGATTTGTGTAAACTTTTGATTTATTGTTATGTTTTTGACTTGTTTTTACTCTTGTGGCCTCTAGGTGGGGCTGTTGTGTGTTTTTGAGTTGTTTTTACTATTCTGCCCTGCAGGTGGGGCTGTTAGTGGTTTTGGTTTCGTTTCACATGTTTTGTCTCTCCTGGCCTCTGGGTGGGGCTCCTTCCGGTAAGTAGTTTTTGTTTCTTCATTTCTGTTTCGGTCATCGTGGAGGGAGGACGTGCTCGTGAGTTGTCTGGTTTTCTTTCTTCTGGGGTTTTTCTTTGTTTTGTTTTTGTGGTGTGGGCTGGGAGGTGTTTCTGTTTGTTCTTTTTTGTTTTGGTTGAGTTTTAGGTTTGTTTAATTGGTTTGGTTATTTCTGGTTTTGTTTAAATTTTCTTATTTCGTTGTTGTTTGTTTGTGTAATTTGTGGTTTTTTCGTGTTGTGGTTAGGTGTTTTATATGTGGTTTTGTGATATTGTGGATGTTTTTGTTTGTGTATTTTGTGGTTAATTTTTTGTTTATTAATGGTTTTTTTTAATTATTGATTTATTTCTGGTTTAATTATTTTTTATTAATTTTGGTGTTTGTTTTTGGTGTTTACCTTAGCGTGAAGAACAGGCTGCCTGTCGGTTCCTCTTTTCCCCATTGCTGCTTCAAATTTTGGTTTCGATGCAGCAATGGGGGAAAGGAGGAGGAGGCAGTCAGCCTGTTCTTCTCCCGGGAAGGTTCGTTAGGTAGATCGGGGGAGAAGGAGGAGGCAGAAAAGAGCTATCTCTGCCTAACGATGGTTCTCTCCTCTCTGTCTCCTTTTTCTCCTGGATTACCTAACCGGAGATCGGCAGGTAGCGATCCGTAAGGGGTGGTGCTCTTCCTTCTGGATTGCTGGCTGCTGCTTTTGTATTCAAAAGTACATCCGCCAGGGAGGGTGTTTTCCCTGACGAACTGCTGCCTGTTTTTGGGGTTTTTTCCATCCTGGCTCAACTTTCCTTGAGGCCGGCGGTGGTCTCGCCGTGTCTTCGGCGGGGTAGCGTGGAGGAGAGGGAGTCCCTCTTCTCCCCATTGCTCTGGGAAAGAAGGCTGGCGGGTGTCTCGTGGTGGAGTTTTGTGGCTTTTTGTTTTGTGAGGCTGTGAGGCGCTGCGTCTGCCTGCGGCGGACTTGCGCTCCCATTGCATTTTGTAATTTTATTTTTTGAGTGCTGCATTTCTCAGCGTTCTGCATGCTCACGGCATGCAAGACGCTGGGACTTGTAGTTTTGCATGTGGTTTGCTTTCGTGCGGCGGTTTTTTCTGCAGCTCGATTTTAATTGGCCGCGCCACATTTCCCAATGTTCTTTTTGCTTGCGCCTCTCAGCCTGAATGGCGGTGGCTCAGCACAGCGCAAAGAACATTGGGAATTGAAGTTCTTTCCCTTTGCTCATGTTCGTGGGGCTCTTGCCCCACTGGCGCATTTCTCAACCCTTCAGTAACCTCCGTACCGGGTTCGGGCGAGTGCAGGAGGCTCGGTACGAGATAGGATGGACGGATGCAGAAACGTATAGCAAGTTCCAACGGTTAACCCTTGGATTGATAGGTACAGATATATTGTTAACCTCATCTATTTCTCATACCTCTCACATTTGTAAATAAGCACTTCTTCTGTGGCCCCCACTTGAGGCTCCTTTGAATTACTTGGGAAGCTATCAAATACTTTCTCTGCTCCCATTACCATTGAACATGTGAGTGTGTGAGTGTATAAGCATCATTGTTTATTTCTTTCATATTTTCTTCAGCTGTTTTGGAGCCCTTAGGATCATCACACAATCAAATAGATTCATGGTGAAATGCAGCACTATTTAATGAGTTTCCATATGAGCAAGAGCAGAAAGGAAGTTCTTGCTTCTGCAGTCATGTAACTTTGTGTTCTGCTAATGGAATAAAGGGAGAAAAAAACTTACATTAGCACCTCTGGCCTGAAGTGTTCCAGGCTGTTTGGTCACCTCACAACTATAATACAGTAAAACCCCAACTCACATATGCCTCGAGTTACATAAAATTCGACTTACATAATGATTTTGTGCTAAAACCATGTCCCAATTTACATGATTTCTTATCGGTTTGCTTTGAGTTACATAAAGATTCTTTCCCCAGCTCCTGCCCACCTAGCAAGAAATTGCGAGTAGATAATTAAGGACCACTTCGGTGGGAAGGTAAACAGCATTCCGTGCGTTCCGGTGTCTAGTCATGCTTGCCACATGACCATGGAAAGGTTTGCAGAAGCAGACAGTGCTGGCTCTTCAGCTTTGAACCCTAGAGTCGGATTTGACTGGCCTTCGAGTAATGGAAACCTTTACCTTACATAAAAATTCATTTCCCTATCGGTTTGCTTCGATTAACATAAAATTTTCATTTTTCCTATGGGTTTGCTTCGAGTTACATAAAAAATCAATTTAAGCAAAAGCCTACTGAACGGACTTTTTTTTCATAAGTAGGGGTTTTACTGTACATTATATTCAGTTCACTACATTAGTATCTTTTACAATCTGTGAAAGCCTGGTTCTTCTTCTTCTTCAAAACAAACACAGCTGAGAGATTTCAAACAGCCTAGGATCACCGAGGGGGACACATACTACTATAGGTCACAGGTAGATTTGGCATGTAACCTCTAGGCCCATGATGGTGAACCTTGGCACTCCAGATTTTCTTGGTCTTCAATTCCCAGAAGCCCAAACCCCCGTAAATCCACACAAATGGGTTTGCTGCAATTCATCTGGCCCGTGCCGCCCTCATCTCTCCTGGAAGCAGAAGTAAAATGCGCCCATTTACTCCTGCTTCCAGGAGTGATGAGGGCGGTGCAGGCCGGATGAATCGCAACAAACCCATTCGTGTGGATTCATGGGGGCTTGGGCTTCTGGGAATTGAAGTCCAAGAACACTTGGAGTGCAAAGGTTCACCATCATGGCTCTAGGCAATTTCAATGTTATTATCTGAAGATTTTTAGTTTTAAATAGATATAAAAGTATGTACAAACCATTCCTATCATGGAGAGGAATGAGCTTCAAATGCCCAACCCCAGACCTTGGAGGGCAATGATCACTTTCCCCATTCTTGCCTCCCACACCCTGGCTGCAAGTTCCTTCTTTGATTCCAAAAAGAGTTTTTAAATCCTGGAAAAGCCTCTATATATTATCTAGCAGCTCAAACAGTGTTTGTAACAATTATTTTTAAACTCGATATTGTCCAGGGGTGCTTTTTAAACACGGCAAAATTATTCTTCAGAGAACACAAGCAGACTTTTAAAACCAATATATTCCCCTAATTTCTATAAAACCAATATATATGCTGGCTGGATAGCTCATGGTTTAAACCAGGGGTTCTCAACCTTTCTGCACTACGGGCTCGACACGAGGTTTTCCCCATTGTAAATGCTGTCGTAAACCGAGGTGGGCGTGTTTGCACATGCACTGGCATATTTGCACGTATGCGGACGTGTTTATGGCTATCATAAATGTATCCACTTCTGGGGTTGTCGCCATGGGCTAGATGATTTGCCATCGCGGGGCATAGGTCGTGAACCCCTGGTTTAGACTGAGGTTGGCAGTTCAATACCCTGCTATGCATCCAGGGAGAAGAGCCAGCCTGTATGGTTGCAGGCAAGCTGCACAGTCCCAAGGTGCCCCTAGAACAGTCATGGCGAACCTTGGTACTCCAGCTGTTCTTGGACTTCAATTACCAGAAGCCCAAGTCAGCACTCCTGCTGATCAGGACTCCTGGGAATTGAAGTTCAAGAACACATGGAGTGGCAAGGTTTGCCAGAAGCCCTAGAAGAAGGCAATGGTAAGCCACTTTTGTGGATTCTCTACCTAGAAAACCCTGGAAAGCATTTCCATAAGTCAGAAGGACTTAAGAGCATGCACACATCTATAAAAACAACAACCAAAAATGCTTTCTCTCTCTGAAAAGATACCTGTTTTTCAACAGATTGAAAATGTAACAAGGCTGTAAAACTAGACATATTTTGAGGAAAATAGTGATGCTAACAAGTCTAGACTAAGAGAGTTAGTGGGAAGCTTTACATTGAAAGGCAAATATATATGACCGTGACCCATACCAATGATCTGAGAACACAGACAGATGCCCATTAGGGATTTGATTGAGATCTGGAAGGGTGTTTTGTTTTATTTGTTTTTATTTTATTTTCATGCTTTTACATCTGGCTCTTTTGCCATATTAATGATTTAAGGAATGATTATTGTAAGGTTGAATTTCCTTTTAAAAACGTCAGAGTTCCATCCCAGAATTTGTTCCAGATGGTGGTAACCAAGGCTGAAGCCATAGGCTTTAGAAAGATAGTCCATTTTGAATCAGGATGACAGCAAAAAAATGTGTGCTGACCAATGGAGTTCCTAGCAGCTCAGTTCTTTATAGGCTATCTGATTCCTCTGCAGTTTGTTTAAAATTTTTACCATGCAGATGTTCCTCTGGGTGACCAATTTTTATAGTTTTGAAAAGATTATATCAGTTTTCCATGGTATTGTGTTACTGTATGTCTTGGATTTTTAAAATAGCACTTGAAAGGCTAAACTTCTTAATCAGACATTACTAGTGGAATGTAGAAAGAGAGGTTAAAAAGCCAACCTGGCACTGAGAATTAAACACAGGTTCGTAATAATATGAAAACAAAACACACACCAACCAAAGGATGTTGTTATTGAAAGAAAGTGGCCAGGAACATGCATTTTTTTATTATTATCAAAGGTGTTAAAATATATACATAGCATATGTTTGGCACAAGCTGGCTGTTATACAGTTCTGCAATATTCAGCTGTCTTGGTTAAAAACAACATCTAGCACTTTGATACTGGTAAATTATTACGAAAATGTTAGTTTTGGGCATAACAGTAAAAAACACAGGCTATATAGCATGCTGACAAGGATTGAGTATAGGGTTTGCACTGACTCCAAAAATAATTATGTGTAGTTGTCAGGTTTCACCCATACCAAAAGGCTTGTGTAGCAACATTTTGTCCTTTTATCATATATGAGACAGGAATACAAAAGACAAACCTGGAGACAAAGATAACAAGAAGTCAAAAGACTAAAAGTGGCCTGATAACATGAGATTGACTTACAGTTTAGGTCTCCAGGATACTTTTGTGGTTGCAAAATAATAAATGATTGTTCTTTATACTTTTTAATACATAATTTATTTTGCAGCATAGTAAATGCTAAATAAAAATTTTATTGCCTGGCTCACACATTTTAAGATGTAGACACCTGAGAGTTCTTTCAAAGGCTTCATATGCATTACACAAATTTAAAACAAATGCTTTAGTCTACTCTTCTGTCTCTCTTACTGTCTCCCATCAGTGTACATACTGTACTATTGTCCATTGTCTATCCTACTACTGACTGATCTACTATCTTCCATGTTATCTATGCGCTTTCCTATCCTATAAATTAATTATAGAATTCTTAGTTAGAAGAGCTGCCTACATATGCAATTAGCGAAAGCTCTGCACAAACTATCCCAGCTTACATTCATCTTCACTTGCTGCTGCTCTTCCCTTGTCTAGGCCAGACATGAAACTACCAAAATGAAAGCACCTTTTGGTGAGTTCATTCTGCTGTTCCTTTGGCCTGACCTAGTGTGAGAAAGATTGCCCGGCAACACAAGGTTGCCATTACCACAGTACACCTGATTGTGGTTCAAAAATACCAGTCTTCGAGGGGGCTTTTTCCGTGTTCCCTATCTTCACTTCCTGGTTTTGTTCTAGATGCAAACTTTAAACCTATTTCTCAAAACAAATTATCCATGAGAGGCTGCATAGAAAAGCATCCAGTTATGTGTAGGCCTTATAGAAGTGGTGAGTATCATAAGAATGTGTTGTGTTAGCCTTTATAAACTACATGACAGTAAGACTAGAAGGAACTAAGTTTTATTTATATTTATTTATTAATTATTTACACTTATATCCCGCCCCTCTAGGGGGAAAAACATCCCTACTCAGGGCGGCTAACATCATAAAACCAGTGATATAACGATCAAAAGTAATTTTTTTTACACAGAATAAAACTCCCAATAATAACATCACCACACATTACAATAGCCAGAAAGTACCACAATCCAGGACCCTTAAAATGCAAGGAGCCAGGCAGCATATCTAATGACCAGAAATAGGCAGCACATTCTCAAAGGCCTCCTCAAAGATTAGTGTTTTAATTGTTTTTTAAAAGACTGCAGGGATGAAGCCTGGCGTAGCTCAGCTGGAATAGCATTCCACAGCATTGGTGCCATCACCAAGAAGGCCCTTGCTGGACCCACTCCCCAATAACGAGACGGACACTTGTGATGGATTTAAATTGGGCCACTTTATTAATTCATAAACCATGTTGCAGCAAACAGGCTGCAATGGCACTGGTAAAGAGTAAACCTAATTGCCAATCATAATTTGGCAACATTTTATCCATTTGTTTGCCAATCATATTTGGCAACATTGTATCCATTTATTTTGCCAATCATATTTGGCAACATTGTATCCAATTGTTATGCCAATCATATTTGGCCATATTGTATCCATTTGTTTACCAATGAAAAAAAATATTTACCCCGATCAGATGCTACTTGTTGACTCCAGCATCTGACGTATATCTGGCAAATTTCAAGGTGTTGCAGGCTGCATAGATCATAACATCACCTTGTTTGTGGTCAACCTTTGATTGGCCAACCCAAGTTTCACTGTACCTTGTCCTATCCGGTGGCCAATCAACTGTATCCCTGCCGGATTCCTTGGGGTAATCCCTTTTCTCCTTATCAGTGCCACCCGTCACATGGGGAGGAGTTTACGTGACTCACCGCCCCCCCTGACCGCCACACAGTCAGCAGGCCCGCTTGCCATGGCAACATAAAGGAAGAGGGCCAAATGCTTCGTGCCAGGAAAGAGGACCATGCCTCGGGCAGGATGAAGAGGACCAATGCCTCGTGCCAAGGGAAGAGGAACAATGCCTCACGCCGAAAGGAAGAGGACCATGCCTCGTACCAAAGGAAGAGGCCGTGCCTCGGGCAAAATGAAGAGGACCAATGCCTCCTGCCAGGGAAGAGGACCGATGCCTCATGTAAAGGGAGGGGACCATGCCCCGGGCAAAGGAAGAGGACCATGCCTCGTGCCGAACAAAGAGGACCAATGCCTCCTGCTAGGGAAGAGGACCGATGCCTCATGCAAGGAAGGGGACCATGTCCCGGGCAAAAGGAAGAGGACCTTGCCTCGGGCAAGATAAAGAGGACCAATGCCTCATGCCAAGGGAAGAGGACCGATGCCTCGGGCCAGAAGGGGGAGGACCAATGCCTCCTGCCAAAAGGGGGAGGACAATGCCTCAGGCATAAGGAAGAAGACCATGCCTTGGGTACCCTGAGGAGGCGCGCTGCTTCGTGCCAGAAGGAAGAGGACCATGCCTCGGGTACTCAAATGAGGCGCACAACCTCATGCAGGAACGAAGAGGACCATGCCTCAAGCATTCTGACGAGGCGCCCAGCCTCATGTCGAAAGGAAGAGGACCATGCCTCAGGCACACTGAGGAGGCGCACTACCTCGTGCCGAAAGGAAGAGGACCATGTGCCAAAAGGAAGAGGACCGTGCCTCGGGTACTCTAACAAGGCGCTCAGCCTTGTGCTGAAAGGAAGAGGGCCATGCCTCGGGCACACAAATGAGGCGCACAACCTCATGCCGGAAGGAAAAGGACCATATCTCAGGCACACCGAGGAGGCGCACTACCTCATGCCAAAAGGAAGAGGACCATGCCCCAGGTACTACAACAAGGCACCCAGCCTTGTGACGAAAGAAAGAGGGCCATGCCTCGGGTACTCAAATGAGGTGCACAACCTCATACCAGAAGGAAGAGGACCATGCCTCGGGTACTCTAATGAGGTGCACAGCCTCACGCCGAAAGGAAGAGGACCATGCCTCAGGCACACTGAGGAGGCACATTACCTCGTGCGGTGCTGGCTCCTTTTAAAGGGGAACTCGGCTCCGCCCCTCGCCCAGCTCGAGTGCCCGGCTCTGTGGGGGCGGGGCCAGCAAAGAGCGCTGCAGCCATAGGCTTGCCGCCGCGCTTCCCTTCTCCTCGTCATGGCCTTTCTAGGCGAAAACTATATGTGGATATGTCCCATATCCAGGGGCAGTCTTATTTTGTATCAGCTCTCCAGTCCTGCTTAAATAGAAAGGTCCACACCAAAGGTAGCCTTAAATCCCCATTCTCTGGGTTCTTTCCTTTAGTCTTCTTCTTTCCCTCCAAAGTGTGGTCCCTTTTTATCTCCTCTTTTGTGCTCTCTCTTGCACCAATCCCAGTTGTTCTACCTTTTTCCCCCTAACCCCTATTAACTCTTTCCTCTCCTTCTCTATGACTGTTATTCTTACTCCCTGTTCTTCTTCCCATTCTTCTACCACAACAAAATTCCTGGTCCCTTCCAAGTCATTATGACTCCAATCCACTGGGAAGCTACAGGTCTTGAAGTCTGGATCCTAGCCTGAAGGGGGTAATGGGACACCTTCTCTTCTGGTGTCTCCTTCACACTACGCTTTCAGGCAAAATTTCTTCAGCGATCTGCTGAGGATAATTACTTTTCAGTGTGCTCACTGGATTTAGGAGCCCCTAAATCCCATCCCTTAACTGTCTTCAGCTTCGGAAATTTTTAGTCCAGAAATGATGTAACATCAAGGTTAGAAATCACTTGTGTATAGGTAATTTATATTAGAAAAATGATTCTCTCTCTCTCTCTCTGGTAGAAGGTGTGTATATACATTATACTGTATATTATAAGTACATATTTTAATTGGAAAAACATTATTCTTAAAACATTAGATAAATTGAAGCTTTTACTCCCATTAATTGAAATCAAAAGTAGCAAATTTAACATGAACACAATTTGAGTGTTTTTTCAATCTCTGCTTTCAACCATGTTTCATCTCACTGTTGAAAAACTTGAGCTGCTTATATCTTAACCTATAAAATTGAGGGTTAACCACTGGAACTTTGCATAGGCTCCTTAGCCAGGTCCTACTAGCCCACACTCACCATTCGTGCACACGCCCGAACTGGGTATGCAGGTAAATGCAAGATTGAGAAATGCGCCAGTAGGGCAAGAGCCCCACAAATGTGAAAAAAGGGAAACAACTTCATTTCCCAATGTTCTTTGCGCTGCGCCGCACCACAGCCAATCAGGCTGAGAGGCGCGATCACAGGGAACATTGAGAAACATGCCACGGCCAATCAAAATCAAGCCGCAGGAAAAAAACACACCACAACCACAAATCACAAACCCATAACTACAACCCCCAGAGTCCTGCGCGACATGAGTGCGCAGAACGCTGAGGAAGCCGGCACCCAAAAATTTTTAAAAAACCTCACCGCCTCACAGCCACACAAACACCAACTGCCCTTCTTTCCCTCACCAACGGTGCCTGAAGGTCCTGATTGGAGTTTTCCCTTTAATATCAGTAGGTGGGGGTGGCGATCCCCCTCTCCGCTGGCTCTTCTAGGGTTGGGAGGTTTGTGGGGACAAAAGTGGTATGTCCCCCCAACCTTTCTGGACCCAGGAGACCAGGGAAAGGGGTTCGATTCCCCCCTTCTAAAAAAACCTCCGTCTTTAAAGAGAAGAAACCAAGCGGTTTCTTCTCTTTAAAAACGTAGGTTTTTTTATTTGGAGGGGGGTGGTATCGATCCACTCTCCCTGGTCTCATGAGGTCCAGAAGGGTTGGGGGGACATACCCCTTTTGTCCCCCAAACCTCCCAACCCCAGCGGAGCCAGCAGAAAGGGGGATCGCCACCCCCACCTACGGATATTAAAGGGGAAACCCTGATCTACTTTCACGACTCCACACAATCAAAGCACCATAACACAATAAAGGCCCCCTCCCCACCACCTAGCCCAACCTTCCTAACCCCGACTGACCATGCCCCCCTCCCCACCACCTAGCCCACCCTTCCTAACCCCCAACAACCATGCCCCCCTTCCCACCACCTAGCCCACCCTTCCTAACCCCCACCGATCACGCCACCCTCCCCACCACCTAGCCCACCCTTCCTAACCCCCAATGACCATGCCCCCTATGTTTCTGATTTTCATATAGAAACAATTGCACAATATGTTTTGAAAAACCGCAGATTTAAAAGCAACCATATTTGTAGAAACTTGAATGCTATATTTCTCTGGTAACTTTATACAAAGAAAAAATCCTTCCATCTACTGTATAAGATGGACACCATATCTCAAGGAATAGAGAGGCACTTTTAAAACACAGTTGCTACTCCAAAGACCCAAACAGACAATTCCTTAACATTGTATTTATATTTTTCAGAAGCAACTCTTTGCATGACTGAAAGACAACAATATTAAGGACATTGAATTATATTTAGTTACTTTTTAAATTGTTTAGAATGCTACAGAGTGCTGGCTTATAGTAGAAAACATTCTTAAGCACATAGTGTAGCTAGTTAGGACTTGCAGTTTTGATAAACTGTTACAGTTACCCTACAAAAAGAGTGAAATTATCATTTGTTATGTTATGTTACAAGCATGATTGATTGATTTATTTAGACTTATATCGCCACCCGCTTGCCATGGCGACTCAGGGCAGCTTACAGTCAACATACAATACAGCTTATTAAAAACATCCTTAGACAATAAAACTAAAGTCCCCAGATGGCGAGTTATTTAGAGTAGTCATATGATGTGGCTTATTTGTGTCTTTATTACTTCAAAAAGGAATTAAATGCAAGCAATTAAAATTAATTATAAGTAACTCCAAGTTCTGATCGTACCTTTACCCTTCCTTTTCTAAAGCCTAGAAGTGGTTGTTCTAAAATGTTTCAACTGCACTGGCTAAAGTCTTACTAACCAATGGTTTTTTGTTTAGAATTATAACAAATTATTCAGTTATCTCAAATACAGTTACATAAAATTTGACCTACATAATGATTTTTGCAATAAACCATGTCTCAATTTACATAAATGTTCTGATTTACATAACACAATTTCCTATGGGTTTTCTTCGAGTCACGTAAACAATTCATTTTTCCAATGGGGTTGCTTCAATGTACATAAATATCATTTTCCTATGGGTTTGCTTCCAGTTAAGTAAAAAATTTATTTTTCCTTTGGGTTTGCTTCGAGTTATGTAAAAATTCATTTTCCCTATGGGGTTGCTTCAAATTAAGTAAAAAACAATTTACATAAAAGCCTACGGAACAGACTTTTCACATAAGTAGGGGTTTTACTGTACAGTACTTAATTCATATTGTCTGACCACAGATTTTTACATCCAGCTTTGGAGTTGTCCGATTCATTGTAGGTAACCCTATCCCATCTATACCTATAAAATGGTGCGTTAACCGTTGGAATACCCCCACCCTAACGCCGCATCAAGTGGCGATGGGAATTTCCATGGTCCGGGCACCCAGGCCGGCCCACTGCATCAAGCAGTGATGGGAATTCCCATGGTCCGGCCATGCAGGCCCCCACTCCAATGCTGCATGTAAGCAGTGATACAATTTCCATGGTCTGGCCACCCAGGCCAGCCCACGGAAATACCTCCCCCCCACACCACATCAAGTGGCGATGGTATTTCCGCAGTCCAGCCCACGAGACCAGACCACGGAAATACCACCACCCCAACACAAAGCAACACTATCCAAAAACAGGAAAAAATAATCAAAACAAAAATAAAAACAGAAAAAGTAAACACAAAAACATCCAAAAACACAATCCAAAAACAGTCAAAAATAATCAAAACCAAAAATAAAAAACAGAAAAAGGAAACACAAAAACATCCAAAAACAAACAAGAAAAAACACACAGACCCCCCTCCCCAACCCAAAACAACCCCTCCCCCCAAAATAAAATAAAACCAGAGACCTTACCAGGAGACGTCCTCACTCCATGACGACCAGAACTAAACTGAGGAAAGAAAGAGACTACTTACAGGAAGAAGAAGCGACACCCAGAGGACAGTAGAGAAAAATAGAAAATTACAAGAAAAGCTTACCAGCCCCACCCAGAGGCCACAAGAGAAAAAACATTCAAAAATATTCAAAAGAATTACAAATAATTCCCAAATTACTGAAATAAGTTATCAAAACATTCAAAAATATTCACACTAATCACAAATAATTCAAAAAAAGAAGTTAGTTTTCACTCAAAAAAACCCAAAAAAACCCATCTAAACACAGTATAGAAACATTGATTTTAAAAAAACATATTCTTACACATTTTAAAAATTATTATCCAAGGTACAACTATTTAAAAAAATTCACATAGTAACACATTATTTGGTTAAATACAATAATTATAAAAAATTGTATCATCCTTTCCTCTTTTTAAAAACCAAAACCCAAAAAAAGCACAGTTTATAACAGCCCATGCGTAAAAATAAAAATTAAAAAAACCACAATTAAAAACTAACCTCATTTGCATAAACATAAAACAAAAACCTTCCAAAACCATTTTAAAGAGACCGGCACCGCTATTTAATTATAAGAGAGCCTTGCACAAACTGTGTAGAGACAAATTTAAGCCTTTCACATATGAAGGTCTGTGTTTCACAACTGCAAATATATTTCATCTAGCACAAGATATGTTATTTGTTTTAGCCACTGGTCATTCAGTCTGAATGAGAAAAAAGAGAGGTTGTTTTTCCCCCTCCCCTTAAGGACTCCTTAATAAAAGCCCACCCTGAAATTAAGGAGACCTAACTCAACTAATCCCCCACCAGCTAACACATTACAGGTGTACACCACACGAGCAGGTGAAAATGTAGCTAGGGAGGCATGATGACAGTTCTCTGCCTGAGGACTGTTTGTGCATCTGTTACACATTTAAAGAGGTTTCTTTTTACTGAGTTATTTTAAAGATATTTAAGGCTTTGCAGTAAAAAAAATTAAGAGAACACATGTCGTAGAGTTACATCTGTGGGTGGGCAGGCGTGGGTACGCTTACCACAGGGGCTAAAGATATAAGCCCTTCAGGAGTGGCGTAGTCAAGCCGCCCTTGTTCAAAGAGCTCTGCAGCTGTCAAGATGTCCTGAGGAGGTTTGGACAGCTCTGATAAACAATAAAAAAACAAACGGCACATTCACTGGTTTGTCTGACTCAAATGGCTTGACTCTGGCCATAAATTTTACCTGATGGTTTGCTCACAGGCTTTTTGTGAGAATCTGGGAACTGTAGCTCAACCGAGTCACTTTTTTCAAACTGTTAGGTGCCATCTGTTACCTGGATGAGCAGATTGGTATGATCTGCTTTGATCTAATAACTAGAGCCATGTGCAAGAGACATTCACTTAAAACACAAGAAATCCAGATCCAGGAATTTGGTGTGGAATATCAAGAACTAAATGAAACTCAATGTCCTTCCACATGAAAATCCACAACCAATTTTCATATGCTCTCTTAATTTCAGTAATAAAATTTAGAATAGAATGGAGTACATTATTTGTTTTTGATGTTAAACAACTGGAGTAAAGAATCTTTGTCTAGCTAGCGCAAATTGTTTATAGCTCTACCAATATATTTATGTCTACAGCTCACCTCTCATTGATGGTGCTCAGGATTCCTACTTCCCCATTTGTACCATCATGACCAACCCTTGTTAAAATGGGAGATTATTTGTCCAAATAAACTTTTTTATTAATATAACAATTATTGTCCAGTCGAATCTGTAATATTATTTTGTTATAATCCAATTTTGACTCTTATTATTATTGTAATCCAATAACACTCAGAATATATCCAAATGATGCAAAATAAAAATTGAGCTGTTAATGGTTCCAATCAAAACTAATTAAGGTACTGTACTTATTTCAATATAATACTATTATTTTCAATTTATAATCCAATCCGCAATCCAATTCTGTTGTTTCCAATCAGTTCATGGTCATCCCAAAGGGTAGAGAGTATTTATATAAGAGAGAAAAAACTACAGGAAAAAAGATGAAAAAATAATCCTTATAATTAATTCTACTCCTGTCTCCAAATGTTCAAAATTTTAAATCCCAGTTAGCGTAATAAAGTTCCAGAGAAAAACTCAAAAACTGAAGTGATGAAACAAAAATTTCCAAAACAATACTAAGTCCACAGGAAGGTGAATAGAACAGTCATATAAAGTAATCCAACACGATAATCCAGGGGATGGTGATCTAGAGAAAAAAAGAAACCAATCTCATTCCACGAAGTTAAACTGCTCAGTTCAAAAATAAAAAGTCCTCAAATAAGTCCACCATTAAAATCCAAACTGAGGCAGCGGTTCCCAGATGAGGTCCCTCCTCCCTCTTCTCCAGCCACAACCTCCAATATCAATCTCCATTTTCCATTCTTTTTCTTTCTTAGCTTTCCTGTTCCTTCATCCACTCTCCCTTCACACTGCTTCTCTCACTGTCTCTCTTTCCCTTCTTCAGCTCTATTCCAGCACTCTGTTGTTAACCATCCATTTTACTCCCCCCGTCTTCTCCACTCCTTAACTTTCGATCTTACTTTCACTTACCGTCATTACTTCTTCCCGTCCTTCTCTCCCTCTTACATTCACCTCCTCTTTCTTTCCACACTTACTTGTCCTCCATTAGATCCCAACCTCCTCCATTCCAGGACCTCTCATCTGGTGCTGCCAGCGTTTATTTATTTTCCTTTTTAAAAAAAGAATCCCGGAGCCCAATTTTCCTCTTTAAATCACAGGAGTCCCATCTGACCCCAAACGGTTTGTTTGGCACAACCTGCGCCATGCTTCACTCACTGTCCATTCTTCCAACTCCTACTCCGATACAGCCACAAGGAAAAAGAATATATTTCAAGGCTCCAACTGGTACCTCTCTGAGAGCTTAACTCTTGTTTTTTCCCAGTTATTCACATTAAATCCTCATTCATGGCATGAGCAGGCACCATTTTATATTAGATATTTTTTTGGATTATAAATTAAGAAAGAAGAAAAGAAGAAGAGAGAGAAGAGGAAGGAAAAGAAGTGAAGAAGAGAGATTTGGAGGAATTTGGATTAAGAGACAATTGTTTTGAAATATAAATAATTATATTGTTTTTATATTAAAAGTGTGGGGAGGGAATTAATGATAAGAAGAAGGATGATCAAACAAAGAAGGAGGAAGGGGAAAATGTTGGAGAAGATGATCCCATGGTGAAACAAAAAAAAATAGAAGGGAAAAAAGATAAGGAAAATAAAGATACCAGAGAAAGGGCAAATAGTTCACCAGTACAATTTGATGAAGTGGTTCTGATGACTGAATTTGGAAAATTTGGTAATAAATTGGAGAGGATGGAAGCACATATGCAAAAAAGTGAGGAAACAAGAGCTGAATCTCATAAAAAGCTTGTTGCGATGTTTAATGAATTTGTTCAGAAAGCAAATATTAATTTTGATAATATGGAAAAAGCTATTGTATCCACTCAAGAAAATGTGAAATTGGTTCAAACAGAGGTAAAGGAAACTCAGAAAAAACAATATGAGTTTAATATTAAGATGGAGGTACAGGAGAGGAGAGTGGATATGATAGAAGAAGCTATGAGAAAGCTAAATTTGGTTATTAGAAAATTATCAGAGAAAAAGCCAGATCAGTTGAAGACCCGAATTTTGGATTGGTTGAATAATCATAATATGGGTAGGCTTAAGACATAGTTAATATATTTCAATTGGGGTCAAAAAAGATGGGTAAAGTTTGCAATGTCTTGGTTAATTTTACAAATGTTGGTGACAAATTGAAGGTGATGTCTCATATAAAACAAATGGGGTCTGGTGTCTTAAAAATTGATGGAGATGATGTGGAAGTTTATAATGATATTTCTATTGAGGAACGAAATTGGAGATATAAAATGAAACCTGCAACAAAAATTCTTCGGGGTCAAGGGATTAATTATTATTGGAGGTTTCCGTTGCAGGTGAGGTTTTTTATGCAAAAAAATGCACACAATTGATTTGGGAATGGATCCTCTGGAATATTTTTGAATGATTGGTCTAATCAGAGGAGGTACACAAGAATGGTCATCTCTGAGGCAAGCATTGATGGAGACAAGGGCTATTGAGAGGGTGCAGAGTGAAGAAGAAAGCGGAGGTGCAGTAGGATGGATGAGTCTTGGAGAAATGAGTGTGGTTGAAGTGACGGAGTCTGATGAGGGATGAATATTTATAATTATTTAGCGACATGGATAATCAGGGGAAATTAGTAATAGAGAGCGCTTGAGCACATAGTGGATATTTAGGTACATTTTCTGTGTGTCCCCCCTCTCTCTTTGGAAATGCAGAGGTGGCTTTTTGGAAAAGAAAGTAGAGGGGTGTTGAAGGACAAACAATTTTTATTTTTAGTTTTGTTGAAGTTTTATTGTTTTATGAAGTTTGGGTTAATGGGGATAGATTGTTTAGTTAATTGCACCACCTATGAGGATCATGATAGAATTGAGAGATTTTATGTAAAAAAATATCCATGAAGGTTATTAAGATATTAACATGGAATGTGAAAGGTACTGGTTCTCAAGTCAAACGCAAAAGATTGGAATCACCTCTTAGAAAGGATTGTCCAGATATAATCTTTTTGCAAGAAACACATCAAAAATCAGAAGACACAAATAAATTATTTTTAGGTTGGACACAGATTTATGAAAAAGTATATGGTACGTCAAAGGCAAGAGGGATCGCGATAATAATTTCAATTAGATTGGGTTTTACTATGACAAAAAGTATTCCCGACCCAGAAGGTAGATTTTTGATTGTAGAAGGTACAATAGATGAAGAAGAAATAACTTTTGTGAATATATATGCTCCAAACAAACAACAAGATAATTTTTTAGATAAAGTATATTGAATTTTGATAAAAGAAAAGATGGTAAAAATGATAGTAGCAGGTGATTTCAATTTAATAAGGTCTAATATGGATTGTACTAATGTGGTAAAAGATAGAACAGGATCAAAAATGAAAATATTAGATAATTGGATTAAACTTTTAGGATTAAAAGATGCGTGGAGAGAATTTAAAGGTTTAGAAAGAATTTATACTTATTTTTCGCAAGTTCATAGTTCATATTCTAGAATACATTTTTTTTGTTACAGATAATATACTTAAGAATATAGAAGAAATAGATGTTGGAATTTTTAAAGAGTCAGACCACGCAAAAATTTTAATGCAATTAGGAGTAGGAATGATAGAGAGGAAGCAGAATAGTTGGAGATATGATCTGAAAATGTTTAGTGATTCTAAAAATAAGGAGAATATGGAAATGATCTGGAATCAATATTGGCAATGGAATGATACAGGTGAAGTGACGTCTAATGTAGTGTGGGATGCCATGAAGTCAGTTTTTAGAGGCAAATGTATTAAATTAAAGAGTATAAGGAACAAACAATTAAAGAATAAACACGAGAAAATTGAAAAAATTAAACAGCTTCAGGAGGAGCATATAAGAAAAGGAAAGAAGATTTTTTTTTAAAATATACAGAGATTAAAAAGGGAGTTAATAGGTAAAGATATAGAGAAAGTTAAAAAACATTTGATATATTTTAAAAGAGAATACTTTGAATATAGTAATAAAAACTCAAAGTTATTAGTCAGTGCTGCGAAAGAAAAGAGAATTAAAAGAGAAATTGGTGTTTTGATAAATCAACAAGGAGTGAGATGCAATGAAACAAAGGAGAAGGTTGATATAATAAAAGGTTTCTATCAAAGGGTTATATTCTGAGAAAAAGATAAAAGTAGAAAGGTTAAGGGAATATTTGGAAAATTGGAAGGGAATTAAAGTTAGAGAAGAACACAAAGATAGAATGGAAGCTTTAATAACAGAGAAAGAGATTAAAGAGGTGATACTGAGGTTGAAAGTGAATAAAGCACCAGGTGAGGATGGTGAATTACTGCGGAAAATTACTGCAGAATTTTATAAAGAATTTAAAGATCTGGTAACTCCGAGACTTCTGAAGCTGTTTAATTATATATTAGATGGAGGATTATTACCGACTTCATGGTATAGATCAGTAGTCGCCTTGATTCCTAAACCGGGAAAAGATCCAGAGAAGATAGAATCATATAGACCAATCTCTCTTGGTCAAGAGGGTAGATATTTGATTGTAAGAGGAAAAATAGAAGATGAGGAAATCATGTTGGTAAATATTTATGCTCCAAATGATCATCAAGCGGATTTTTTAGAAAAAGTTCGGAAAATAGTGGAGCCAGAGAATGTTGCAAAAACTATTGTGGCTGGAGATTTTAATTTGATAAGGTCGGGTTTAGACTGTACGAATATAGCAAGAAGTGGAATTGGCTTGAAAGGGAAGGTTTTAGACAAATGGATGGCTGCGATGGGTTTGAAGGACTCTTGGAGAGAGATTAAGGGCTCTGAAAGGGCATATTCTTTTTTCTCACACGTCCATGGGACATACTCGAGAATAGATTACGTCTTTCTTACGGAAAACTTGATTAAAGATATAGAGGGAATGGAAATTGGGATCATCAAGGAATCAGACCAATCTCATTGATTAACCAGGATGCTAAAAATTTTACCACGATATTGGCAAATAGATTACATTAATTTATGAAGGAATATATAAATAAAGACCAAGCTGGGTTTCTGAAGAGCAGATATATGACAGTTCTTACAAGGAGAGTGGTGGATTTGGTGGATATAGCGGAGCAAAATAGGGAAAAGATTGGATTGTTATCTTTAGATATTTTTAAAGCTTTTGATTCTTTGCAGTGAGTTACAATTAAAGAAATTATAAGAAATTTTGGGTCTGGTATGAAATTTATAAACTTAATTGACCAGTTATATTAGAAGGGCACAACTAGAGTGAAAGTGAATGAGACATTTGCAGATGACATAAAATTAGAAGCTGGTACTAGACAAAGGTGTCCATTATCAGTGATATTATTTGTGATGGCTATGTAATTATTAGCGTCATTTATAAGAGAAGATAAAAAGATTGAAGGAATAGAAGGAATAAAAATTATATGCAGATGATACGATGATTATAATGAACAATCCGGTAAAAGCAATGGAGCGAATTCAGGTACATCTGAGGGAATTCGAGGGAATGACAGGATTAAAAGTGAACTGGGATAAATCAGAGGCAATTTTTTGTAACATAGGTGAAGAAGAACGAAAAAAGATAAAGGAAAGATATAATATACAAATTAAAAATAGTGTTAAATATTTAGGAATAAATATTAAAAATAAAATTGAAGAACTTAAGAAACTGAATTATGATAAAGAAATAATGGAAATTAAAGAAAAAATAAAACAATATAGTAAGTTGAATTTGTCTTGGTTTGGTAGGGTTGCATTATGTAAGATGAAGTTACTGCCAAAAATAATTTTTTTATTTGATATTCTTCTGATTCAATTAAAGGAAAAAGATATAAAGAGCATTCAGAGTATGTTAAATACTTTTTGTAATGGAGGAAAAAGACCAAGAATTACAAAAAGTTTATGGTATGTACCGCAAAAAGAAGGTGGTCTGGGTCTTCCGAATATCAAACATTATTATAGAGCATTTCAATTAAAAAATATTGCAAAGATTATAGCAAAGTTTGAGGTTATCTGGGATGAGATAGAAATAAAAGAATTACAATGAAATGGTTACACAATTTTTTTTGATAAGGAGATAAAGATAAAGACAAATAATCAGTTGACAAAAGCAATGCTAGATGTTTGAAAAAATACTAAGGGGAAACTTGCACCAGAAGTATTTCCAATAATGGATATGGAGGATATAAAGACGTTTCCTATAAAAGTAGACAAAAGAATAAAGGACATACTTTTGAGAAAGGATGTGTTTCTGTTAAAAGGTTGGATAAAGATGTGTGATAAACCTGAACTAAGAGCTGAAGTGTTCAAACAGATGAAATTGAATTGGTTACAAGTAATTTTGGAAAATAAATGGGGGAAGAGATATAAAGATGAGTTTAGTTTACAGAGGGATAAAACAGAATTTGAAGAGATGATTTGTAAAATAAGAAAAGGAGAAATGGGGATAAAAGGGTTAGTAAGTAAAATATATAAAATTTTAAATATGGATGAAAATTCACAAAATGTTTTGAGAACGTTATGGGAGGAGGATTTTAAAATAAGAATTCCTGAATCACATTGGAAAAATAAATGGAAGAGAAGAATTATGAGAAATCTTTTGATTAGATTAAAAGAGCATAATTATAAAATATTATGGAGGTGGTACTTGACTCCGGTCAAATTACATTGAATGGATAACAGCAAAATGAGAAATTTTTGGAGATGTAAAAGCAATCTTGGAACATATGAGCATATGTGGTGGAGCTGTAAAGTGATAGATGCTTTTTGGAAATTAATTGAGAAAGAAATATCAGAGATCTTTAAAGTTGATTTTAAGCTGAAGTCAAGTATTGCCTTATTGACAGAATTGGATAATATAAATATGAATATAAATAAAAAAGAATTGTTATCCATAATGTTAACAGCTGCAAGATTATGTATAGCAAGAAAATGGAAAAGTGATTTAGTGTTGAAAATGGATGAATGATATAAGGAAATGTGGGAAATTGCCTTGAATGATAAATTGACATGTGAATTGAATGTGAAGAAAGGTATTTTGAAAGAGAACAAGTTCTGGGAAATATGGAGGCCATTTGTGGAGCATATTTTAATAAGGGATAAAGGAGACAAACCAGTACCTCAGCGTATGAGTTTCTGGAAAGATTAAATTAGAAATCTGGTCCTCATGGCTTGTATATATCACTGAGTGTTATGAATTTTATTTTGTAATATATTAGATTGAACCTTATAAATTTTTGGAATGTTAAATACATAATTAGAAATAATGAAATAATGAGAACCTAATTGTTGACAAGCGATATATAGTATAGATATTTATGAAAAGACATAAGTTGTGGGGTATACGTTGTAAGAAGGTATGATATAAATGAGGTTCAAGAATCGGTATTGTTCACAATGCCATTATAATAGAGTATAAGTAATTAATGTATTAATTTGTTTTTTGTTGTTTATGTATCTTTTTTCTTTCTTTTATATTTTGTATTGTTTATTATATTTTTGTTATTTTATAAAAAATAATAAAAATTATTTTAAAAAAGATGGGAGAGGGGCGTGGCTAAGATGGCCGACGAGTAACATCTTGATCCGGACGCTCGCGCCTAGCAAAGTGGTAATCAATGTGATTGAGTGAAATGGAAAAATTTTGACGTGGTAATTTCTGCGGATAAGACTCCTGCCTGCCTTTCTGGAAAATTTTGGGAAGTTTTGAGGTCGGATGATCGAAGTTCGGGAGGCTTTCCTGGGCGGGAGAGGCCTGCGATGGCAGTCGCGGCTTTTCTGCCGAGGAGCCGAGAATGGGACCAGCGAGACAGCAGAGAAGCACTGGAATCTGGCAAGAAATTGTTTGGCAAGAAAACAATTGCATGTAAGTGCATGAAAGGATATACGGAAAGTTAAAGTTTAAAGTTAGCTGGGGACTTTGCTTAGAAGAGCCTGGACTTTGAAATGGAAATGGGTGGAAGTAGATGAAACCAAGTGGTTGTTTCATTAATGGCGGCGGTCCTGGAAAACGAAAGTGATCGTGTTTGGGTCTATAGTTTCTTCGCACCCCAGGAGAACCACGGCGTGTTTTGGCGATAACAAAGTGGTTTTAAAAGTTCTTGTCTGGGCTATAGTATTGGAAGGCAGCAGTGTGTCTCCCAGCTTAAAGCGTGTGGGAAAAGTTTGCCGTTCCACAGAAGAAGGGGGGCTTTCACCCCAAAGTTAAGGCAACCGCTGGAAAATGGCGTTTTGATTTGTCCGCCTCAAGAGAAGGATTAATTGGTCTTCTTTTTGTTCCTTCACCGTGTGGATTACAAATATCATCTTTTTTTTTAAGCACATTGCTTCTCACGTCTTTTTCCCTTCCTGCTTGGATTTTGGGCTTTTTTTTCCCTTTCATTCCCCCCTCCCTTTTTTGGCGGCTTGGACTCAAACGAGAAGTTCTGGGTGACTGTTTCCTTGGAGCCTTTACTTTTGTAGTTTGGAAGATGATCAGTTGGATTGCTTGCCTTGGGGAAACGGATCTGATGTGGGTTATTATTTTCTTTTTCTTTTTTCCTTTTCTGCTGCTTGTTGGGAGTACACTTCGGTTCCTTCTGTCTTTTTTTGTGGATTACAGTATCTAACTCTTTGTTGGATTTCTTCCTCCATACAAGTTTCCCTCTTGGACTTGTGGTACCAGGGGTTGCAGTGTTACAGGTCCTGTCTGACTGACTAATTTCTACAACGTTCTGCAACATTGGACTCTTATATTTTGTATTACTATGGATAAAGGCACAAGAGGGAAAGCAAAGGAAGAAGAGCCAGTCGTGAAGTCCAAGAGGAAGGAAAAAGCACCAATGGAGGAAGCCCCTCAGTCTTCATCTCCGCCCCCAGAGCCCTACGATCAAACCCAAATTATGGTGGAAATTGGCAAGCTGTTTCAGAAATTGGAGAAGAATGAGGAATCAAGGGTGAAAGATAGAAATGAAATGATGAAAAAGCAAGATAAGGCGGTATCATCTGTTGCAGATTTTTCAAAAAAGGTGGTTTTAAGTTTGAAAAAAAATAGAGGGAAATGTGAAATTGGTTCAAACTGAGGTAATTGCCATAAAAAGGAAATAAAAGGGACTCAGGAGGTGGTGCGGGAGAATAAGCTGAAATTGGATGAGCAAGAGAGAAGGATTGATGCTGTGGAAGATATGATGAGAAAGCAGAATATTGTGATCCGTCGGGTGGTGGAACGGACACCGGACTTGTTAAGAGAAAGAGTGGTTCAGTGGTTAAACGGTTTGAATATGGGAAAAGAATTTGTCCAGGAAGATTTTGTAAGTGTATTTCGGGTGGGCCCAAGAAGAGGGAGGGTGGTTCAAAGAAATGTGTTGGTAAAATTTGCAAATTGGGTCGATAAGCTAAGAGTAATGGCCCATTTGAAACGAGTTGGTCCTGATGCTTTGAAATTTGATGGTTCCGATGTAGAAGTTTATATTGATATCTCATTGAAAGAAAGAACGTGGAGATACAAGATGAGGCCTGTAACTAAATTGTTGATGAGTAAAAATATAAGGTATAATTGGAGATTTCCACAGCAACTGCGCTTTTATTATGACAAAAGAATGCAAGTAATTGATGAAGGGGGCAATCCATTGGAGTACTTGAGCTTGTTGGAACTGGTAAAAATAGATTCGGAAGAATGGATAAATCTCAAGAAGGAATTGATGGAATCGGGAGCCTTGGGGAGGGAGTATGAGAGGGAGGAAGCCGGTGGGGCAACAGGGGGAACACCACAGTGAAGGGAAGAGGAGGAGGAGCTGTCGCTGATCATGGTGGAGGAGGAGACAAGTAAGGAGCAATGAGAATTAGATTTTTACAGTTTAAAGCATTTAATTGATATAGAAAGGTGAGTAGCGCGTAGCACTGGTAGGAAGGCACATCTTGCATGTCCCCCCTCTCCCCTCTTTGGTTGTCAAAGGCGGCTTTTTTTTGAAGAAGGTGGTGAGAGAGATAGTGTGTGTTATATGTAGTTTTGTGTGGTATGGGGGTAAGGGGTTGTTGGTGGCACGCCCGATGGCGAGTTCAGAGCTTAGAAAGGAGATAGGTTATGGGAAGTATTAAAATATTATCATGGAATGTGAAGGGTACAGGTTCTGTTCTTAAGAGACGGAGG
The DNA here is from genome assembly GCA_035047345.1 of Bradypodion ventrale. NCBI lineage: Eukaryota > Metazoa > Chordata > Lepidosauria > Squamata > Chamaeleonidae > Bradypodion > Bradypodion ventrale. The sequence goes on from JAWDJE010000004.1 coordinate 86,438,920, forward strand.
CTGGAATTGGCGTTGAAGAAAGATAGACCCGATATATTGTTTTTACAGGAAACGCATCAGAAGTCAAAAGACACGAATAAACTTTTTTTGGGATGGATGCAACATTATGAGATGGCGTTTGGAACTTCAAAAGTGAGAGGGGTGGCAATCATGATTTCTAAAAAATTAGGATTTGAGATTACAAAAAGCATTGTTGATCAAGAGGGTAGATATTTGATTGTAAGAGGAAAAATAGAGGATGAGGAAATCATGTTGGTAAATATTTATGCTCCAAACAATCACCAAGCGGAGTTTCTAGAAAAAGTTCGGAAAATAGTGGAATTAGAGAATGTGGCAAAAACTATTGTGGCGGGAGATTTTAATTTGATAAAGTCAGGGTTAGATTGTACGAGCATAGCAAGAAGTGGAACTGGTTTGAAAGGGAAGGTTTTGGATAAATGGATGGATGCTATGGGTTTGAAGGATTCTTGGAGAGAGTTTAAGGGCTCTGAAAGGGCATACTCCTTTTTTTCACATGTCCATGGGACCTACTCGAGAATAGATTATGTTTTTCTTATGGAAAATTTGATCAAAGATATAGAAGGAATGGAAATTGGGATCATTAAGGAATCGGATCATGCCAAAGTATATTTGGAATTGAAATTACAAAAAGATATCCGAAGAGGAAGAAGTTGGAGGTACGATCCTAATTTATTTAAAGACCAAAAATGTAAAGAGCAGATTATGGAAAGGTGGAAAGAAAGTTGGCAGTGGAACGATAATAATGAGGTTAACTTCAATGTTGTATGGGATACCATGAAGTCGGTTTTCAGGGGGGGAAAGCATAAAGTTGGCGAGTTTTAAATATAAAAGACATAAAGTAGAACAGATAGAAAAAGAAAGAGAAATAAAGCAGTTACAGGAGGATCATGCGAAAAGTAAAGATAAAAAAATCCTTACGAAAATGCAAAGACTTAAAGCAGAATTAATGGGTAAAGATATTGATAAAGTTAAACGAGACTTGATTTACTTAAATAGAGAATACTTTGAATTTAGCAACAGAAGTTCAAAACTATTAGCTAGAGCAGCCAAGGCTAAAAGGGAAAAAAGAGAAATTGGGGTATTGGTTAATAAACAAGGTTTAAGGTGTAATAAGAACAGAGATAAATGCAAAATTGTGAGGGAATTTTATCAAGCATTACATGCAAAAAAGGAGGTAGATTTGGAGAGGCTCAAAAAGATATTGGAGAGACAGTTAGGGAACGGAATAAAACAAGAACATAGAGAGAAAATGGAGGAAAGGATCAATGATAAAGAGGTTAATGAGGTAATTAGTGGGTTGAAGATGGGGAAAGCTCCGTGGGATGATGGATTATTGATAGAGTTTTATAAAGAATTCAAAGAAGTGGTGGTTCCAAAATTAGTGAAGCTATATAATTATATTTTAGATGGAGGATCAATCCCGACTTCATGGTATAACACTACAATCGTTCTACTGCCAAAGCCTGGTAAGAACCTGGAAAGAGTGGAATCGTACAGACCAATTTCTCTTATAAATCAGGATGCCAAACTCTTCACAGCAATATTGCAAGCACGGCGCCAAAATGGCCGCCGCGCTCTTTGCGGGCCCCCCCCACCGGACGAAGGCATCCAGGTAGTTAGGGGGCGTGGCCAGCTCCCTTATAAAAGGGGTGGCCACGAGGCAGCCACGCTGCCATTTTGCGAAGCGACGGAGCGGAGAAGTTTTTTCCTCTTACCTCCGTCGCTCGTGCCTTTCACCGGGAAGCCTCTTGGCTGCTGATTTTCTTTTTCGGCTTCCCATCGGTTAGCTGCAATGCCCTCAAAGAAGAAGGCAACTGCGAACGCGGTTCGCTCCGCGCGGAGGCGCCAGCCGGGTCGGAGGACCGCGACTGCACCTCCTCAGCAGCCCCCCTTGCCAGAGCCCACCGGGACCGGTGGGATGGGGTTGATAGCCCCATTGGCCTGAGACGGCCCGTCCGCATACCGGCCCGGCAGGGACTGCGGCCCCCGGCCCGCAAGCAATGGCCACTGCCCCCGGCATGGCCCATTCTTTGGGGCCTTCTTCTATTAACCACCCGGGGGTCCCTTTTGGGGCGCAGGTTGATGCTTTGTCTGCCGGGCTCCGGCAGGCGGCGGGACGGGTCGAGCTGCCCGAGGCGCGTGGGCCGGCGTCGGCCACTGCCTCGCACCTCCCCAATCAACAGGCTGGTGCGGAGCAGGCCCCATCGGTTAGCTCAGTCGCGGTCGTGAGCTCCGACGCCCCCAGTGGGCCGGAACCCCCGGTGGGGGCGGCCCACGGGGGTGCAGCATGTGAGTATGCGGTTCAATCTAGTACACCCACACACCTGGCTACCTTGGGGGGAACATTTCAGTGGCCGTGGCCTCGCATGGGTGGCGCGACGGTTCAGTCGCCGACGTCCCACCCGGCGACTTCACTTCCCACCCAGGGCCCTGTTTGGGGTGGCACCTCCTGCTCAGTGGGGAACGTGTTAGGGGTGACCGGGTTGGTCCAGGCTCCTTTCGCAATGCCCACAGTTCCCACCGTGCCGATGTCGGCATTGCCGACAGCGGGGTATTCCTTGCCCCTTGGGGATCATCTGGCCCAGGCTACCAAGGAAAAGATCTGGCATGGGGAGTATGTGGACATTTTCTCCCTTCTTAACAGAGAGCCCACCAAGGAGGAGAGGGAGGGGCAGGATGAGAAGGATAAGGAACAGGCACGTCATCGTAAGCCGCCACGCACGTGGGCCAACTGGCTGCCAGCGTACCTCATATACATGGCGGTTTACCTCAGGGCCAGGCCAGATCTGGCAATCCCGATGGTCCAGTATTTGGACAATATATACCGGGCAATGGTTGACTTCCCGGGCCCGTCGTGGTTGGCTTACGATGAAGAATACCGTATGCGAATTCCCCTGCACCCAGAGATGAGGTGGGACGAGCCCTGCCAGAAGCTGTGGCTTCTGTACATGACTCCCACGTGCCCTGCGCCTGGGGAAAGATACCATTGTGGACATGCGGTCGAGCGGGCGGCCCCAGCGCAGAGACCCCGCCAGGTGGCGGGGCAGGGAGTTCCAGCCCGCCTGCTGTGCTGGACTTTCTCGTCCAATGGTTCCTGCAATAGGAAGAATTGCCGGTTCAGGCATGAGTGTCCCTCTTGTGCTGGCCCCCATGCTGCATCCGCCTACCCCAGGTCTGGAGGGATGCGGGGCAGGGGTAGGGGTGGACAAGGGGCTGGCAAGACTGCCGCAGAGGGAGCTGGTTCATCGAAAGGCCCCCTCCCCATTTAATGTGGACATGTTGGAGCGTTGGCTCGCATTGTACCCGAGGGAGGCAGATGCAGTTTACCTGCTTCAGGGTTTTTGACTGGGGTTCCGTATTCCTTTCGCGGGTGATAGGTCCCCCCAAGACGCACCCAACCTTTTGTCCCTTAGGGGAAGGGAGGGGGTGGCTGCTACCAGCATTGCTAAGGAGATTGATGCGGGCAGGGTCGCTGGCCCTTTCCCTGCACCCCCGTTCCCCAACCTTAAAGTGTCACCCTTGGGCTTAGTGCCCAAGAAATCACAGGGTGAGTTCCGCCTGATTCATCACTTGTCCTACCCAGCCGGCAGAGTAGTCAATGATGCTATCCCTGATGACCTTTGCTCGGTCAGGTATACATCTTTTGACCAAGTGCTGCGCATGGTGCGCTCATGTGGCCTGGGTGCGCTGTTAGCTAAGTGCGACATTAAGTCTGCCTTTCGACTCCTGCCGGTCCACCCGGGTGACTTTGAGTTGCTGGGTTTCAAGTTTCGGGGAGAATATTATTTCGATAAGGCCATGCCTTTTGGCTGTTCCATATCATGCTCGGCATTCGAGCATTTCAGCACCTTCCTGGAGTGGGCTTTTGTCCGCAGGTCAGGGTCCCGGACTGTAGCCCATTACCTGGATGATTTTTATTCGGGGGTGAACGGGGCTGGGACACGTGCACACGTCTCCTCAACACATTTCAGACGCTAATGGAGGAACTTGGTGTCCCTTTAGCGCCCGAAAAGACCGAGGGCCCATCTACCCAGTTAGTGTTCCTGGGGGTGGAGATTGACACGGTAGCGCAGGCTTCTAGGTTACCAGGGGATAAGGTGTCAAGGATAGTGGCCCTTATCTCGGACTTGCTTGCTAAACGCAAGGCATCACTGCGGGAACTGCAGGTGCTACATGGTCACCTCAATTTCGCTTGCAGGGTGGTCGCACCGGGCAGGGCATTTGCTCGGCGCTTGTGCGACGCCATGACAGGCTTATCCAGGCCCCACCATAGGGTGAGACTGACCCAGGGTATTAAGGCAGATATGCTTATCTGGCTCCATTTTCTGAGGGAGTTCAATGGGGTGTCATTTTGGAGGTCTGACCTTCTGGCTTCCCCTCGTTTCCAGATACAGTCCGATGCCTCGGGATCCCTGGGTTACGGGATGTTCTTCAATGGGAAGTGGGCCTATGGTGGGTGGCCACCAGCCTGGTCTGGCACGGGTCGCCTGCGTGATCTTACTTATCTGGAATTTTTTCCCATTCTGGGGGCCTTGATGCTATGGGGTGAGGAGTGGGCCAACTCGGTTGTTCATTTCTGGTGTGACAATGCGGCCGTTGTCCACATTGTCAACTCACAAACCTCTAAATCACCCAGGGTCATGGACCTGGTGCGCCAGTTTGTATCGCGCTGCCTGCACCTCAATGTGCTGTTCAGGGCCAGGCATGTCCTGGGTGTCAATAATGATATCGCTGACGCTTTGTCCCGCCTGCAGATCTCCCAGTTCCGCGCCTTCGCCCCGGATGCGGAAGAATTTCCCTCGCCACTCCCGGACGAGATATGGACCATTGGCAAGGAGAGGTGAACCGGGCGATCGGCATGTCGCTAGCGCCACGCACGCGTAAGGCGTATCACCACGCATTCAATTCTTTCCGAGCATTCTGTGCCCAATTCCGGCTGCCAGACACCTGGCCGATCCCAGTGGCCCACATCCTTCGATTTATGGTTCACCCACATGCCCAGGGCCTCGCGCCTCGTACCATAGCATCCAGGCTGTCAGCGCTGGCTTTCATGGCCAAAGTAGGCGGTCATGCGGACAATACCGCTGACTTTCCTGTGAGACACGTTTTGGAGGGGTGGGTGCGGGAGCGAGGGCGTAGCCTGGACGACCGCCACCCAATTTCCCCAGGGGTTCTTACCCAACTAGCTCGGGGCTGGCATGACCTATGTTTTGATAGGTATGAGGCAGCCCTGTTTCATGCGGCTACAACGGTAGCCTTTTTTTTTTAGCGCTCCGCATCAGCGAGCTTGTGATGCTGTCTAAGGCGGATGCGAGTCGTAGGGCACTGGAACTCGAAGATGTCTATGTGGCCAATGATTGGGCTCAGTTGAGGATACGCTCCTCTAAAACGGATCAGCACGGCGTAGGCAGTGGAGTAAGACTGCTACGACGTCATTTGGCGGACATCTGTCCGGTTGGTGCCCTACAGGATTTCCTTGCACTGCGTGGCACGCACCATGGCCCGTTTTTCTGTCACCAAGGTGGGTCTCCCCTTACTAAATTTCAATTTTGGAGGGTGCCGGGAAGGCACTAGCCAGTGTTGGCCTCCCTGGGGCTTGTTGCGGCACCCATTCATTCAGGATGGGGGCGGCTTCTACTGCAGCTGTTTTTGGGTACTCCGGGGCTGAAATACGCTGCATGGGAGGGTGGGGACCACAATGTTTTCAGTTTTGTGTTCGCCCTCTTCAGCCGTGAGTACCAGTTTAGTCACTGCACTGTTTCTCCCCCCCTTTTTTCCTTGACAGACCCTGGGTGTCGTATTACACCGGTGACAGTATGGCTGGTGGGCCATAGCCACGTGTACAGGGCAGCGCATTACGCTGCACAGGGCAGCGCGTTACGCTGCACGGGGCAGCGCGTTACGCTGCACAGGGCAGCGCGTTACGCTGCACAGGGCAGCGCGTTACGCTGCACAGGGCAGCGCGTTACGCTGCACAGGGCAGCGCGTTACGCTGCGGCGACAGAGTGGGGACCCCGACTGGGACTGGGTGCATCCGCACGTCTCAGGTGGTATGGTAAGCGCGGCATGTTATGGCGGGAACTGTTGCCATCCCTTTTATACATCAGGGATGCTGACTCGCCTGATGTCCTGGTTATGTACCTTGGGGGCAATGGCTTGGGACAGGTCACTGGCCTAGCGCGGAAGCTTGCGATTTGCAGTGACCTGCCCTACTCACATTATCTGTGGCCTGCCACAACCCTCAATTGGTCGGACACGATACCGCGGTACGCTTACAGGGGAGCATTCGGCCTCGAGGCTCTTAACCGAGCCGACGCTCCGTGAACGGGGCTATTGCCCGGTTCCTTTTCGGCAAGGGTGGGGGACGCGTCATTCGCCTCCCCGCCATCAGTCTGCAAAATTACGAGCTTTACTCAGGGGATGGGGCCCATCTGTCGCAGGGAGGTATGGACCTCTTGTTAGTGGACTGGCGAGCAGGCCTGTTGACCGAGCTGACGGTCTTGGGGGGTGGTGGTGAGCCTTTTGGGAAGCCTCCCCGTGTGGCGGGTAGCACTGGTAAGGTAAACATTTATGACCTACAGGTATCCGGCAGGTTCGCAATTGACTGGACAACACTAGACAGGCATAAGTTGGTTAAATGTTGTCCGGTTAACGACGAACCAGGCGACGGGGTGATGGCTACAGCTAGACAGCATGCATCACCCCGTGATTTCACGGATACGCGTCAGAGGGTGGGGTCATTAGTTAGATATTGACTACGGTCAACAATTTGTTTGTTGTCAACAAACAAATTGATACAAATAGATACATTGTAACAATTGCCGTTGGCAATTTTGGGTGGTACCTTACCAGTGTTACTTCGGCCTGCTTGCCTTAAGAATTATAATTGGTCAATTACCAATAGAAATTTATAATTCGGACTAGGGCATGAATCAATAAATGTGGCCCAATGACGTTATCCACTTTCATCAGTGTCTGGGTCCTTTATTGGGGGGTGCGCCTGCAATGGCCAATCGTCTAAACGGTTTTATGGGGGAATACATAAATGTTGATCAAGTTGGGTTTTTAAAAGGTCGGCACATGGCGGATTTGACTAGAAGGGTATTAGATTTAATTGATAATGTTAATCAAACGAAGGAAAAGGTGGGCTTATTATCATTAGATATTTTTAAGGCATTTGATTCATTACAGTGGTCTTCAATCAAGGAAATATTTAAAAAATACGTGTTTGGGGACAGATTTAAAAGGGTAATAGATTTATTATATCAAAAAGGGAATGCTAGGATCAGAGTAAACGAGGAGGTTACTGATGTGGTAAAGCTAGAGGCTGGTACTAGGCAGGGATGTCCATTATCTCCTATCCCGTTTATTATGACAATGGAGATATTAGCTAAAAATATAAGGGATGATTTAAATATAGAAGGGATAATGGGTAATAAAGTGAGCATGTATGCGGATGATACACTGCTTATGGTGAAACATCCGGAGTTGGTAATGGACAGGATTAAAGATCACCTACAGGTATTTGAAGCTATAACCGGATTAATGATGAATTGGGATAAATCAGAATTGGTGCTGTGTAATTTGGGGGTAGGCGAGATGGGTAGGATAGTGGAGACACTTAATATACAAATTAAAGATAAGCTGAAATATCTGTGGATAATTATTTCAGATAAATTAGAAGAACTTAAACGATTGAACTATGACAGCTTGAAAGTCGAATTTAAGAGTAAAATACAAGAGTTTCAGAAGTTGAAGCTGTCATGGTTCGGAAGGATTGCAATTTGTAAAATGATATTGCTACCAAAGATTAATTTTTTATTTGATGCACTAGCGATCCATTTGAAGGAGAAGGAAATTAATGAGTTTCAAAAGATGTTTAATTATTTCTGTAATGGAGGTAAAAAATCTAGACTTTCAAAGAAGCTTTGGTACTTGTCTCAGAAAGAAGGGGGTTTGGGCATGCCAAATTTGTTAGCATACTATCGAGCATTCCAAATCAAGAATGTTGTGAAGATTTTGGCAAGAGAAAAGGCAATTTGGGAGGAACTGGAGATGAAAGAGTATAGAAATATTGGTAACATGATTTTCTTGGGAATAAAGGACAAGCTGAAAAGGTCAAATAATACTATGATGAGAGGGCTCATGGAGGTGTGGAAAAAGGTAAAGAAAGATATGGTCCCAAATCTCTCTCCAATTTTGGAATTGACTGATATGGTGTGTTTTCCAATAAATTTAGACAAGGAAAAAAAGGAAATATTGGATAAAAATGAGATGCTCTTACTGAAGGACTGGTTAAAAGCTTGCGATGTTGATACCAAGAGGAAAAAAATATTTGAGAAGTTAAATTTGGATTGGTTTCAGAAATTAAAGGTGGATAACTGGAATAAAAAATATAGAGGAGAAGTAGGGATAGATAGAACAAAGACGGAATTTGAAGAATTGGTAATAAAGATCAGGAAAGGAGCATTAAGGGTCTTGCTTTCGAGCAAGGGAAACCTTTACCTTTACCTTTAAGCAAACTTTATACTATATTGAATAAGGGTATAGATCCACAGGAAGATTTGAAACGGAAGTGGGAACAAAATTTGAATATAAAAATTGGGGAGGTTGAATGGAGAAATAAATGGAAAAAGAGGATTATGAGAACAATGTCTGTAAGAATTAAAGAACACAATTTTAAAATGTTGTGGCAATGGTACTTGACACCACTAAGACTTTATCAGATGGATAATAAAAGAGACAAGTTATGTTGGAGATGCAAAGAAACTGATGGAACATATGAACACATGTGGTGGAGTTGTAAAAAAATAAGGGATTTTTGGGGAAGAATAGAAGGGGAGTTTGGTGAAATAATGGGTAAAAGCGTTAAGTTGGTGTCAGGTACCATTCTTCTAACAAATGTGGAAGGTTTGGGTCTGAATAAGGAGGAAAAAGAATTACTGGAAATTGTATTAACTACAGGTAGACAATGCATAGCTAGAAATTGGAAAAACGATGTAGATATACAGATTGGAGAGTGGTATAAAGAAATGTGGAGTTTAGCATTGAACGACAAATTGACATGGGAGATCAAAGTAAAATGAGATAAATTAAAAGAGAATAGGTTTTGGAATATTTGGAAACCGTTTGTGGATCATTCTCTTATGGTAAATGATAGCTCAGGACCTGTACCATCTCAAAGAGGTTTTTGGAGTTGAAGTAGAAACTAAACTCTCCGGGCATTGTATATATTCACAGGGTGATTTGTAACTATTAAAAAATAATAATAGTGGTAGCACAGAAATCTTTTATTGTTTTGATTGTGTAATAATTTACAATGTGGTATCTAATATTGGTGGTTATATGGTAAATAAATAGTTTAAGTACTATTATGTGCTAGCTCCTATGAATTTGAGCCAACATTGTATTGATGTTGTTTTTGATTTATTATTATATTGTATTGTTATTGTTTTTCTTTTCTTGTATGTCTGTCAAAAATTTAATAAAAATTTAATAAAAAAAGATGGGAGATTATGACTAAACCAGAGTTATCATGTGACATTCTTCAGAAGCAAAATTTATGCAGGTGACATTCAAGATTTATGAATTAATATGGACAACTGCAGTTACTAAAACAGTGTCTGAAATCCTGTTGCTTAATGTAGTAAATTACTTTAGAGTAGACTCATTAAATCTTGGTGAGTTAATTCTTCTGAGTTCATTTGATTCAAATTCAAATTCTAGTTGCAATAAATAAATCAGTGGCATGATTTTATCACTTTCCCACGCCATGCAATGGTGGATGAAGACTGGATACAATGGGCATATGTAAGATGTAGCCAACAGCTTGCATCCAATGTTCATTCACAGTTCTTGACAAATATTCTGAGTCTGATCTTTGTAGTACATCTTCATTAGTAACATGATCATGATACGATACATGGAGGATATGAGTCATTATATAGGATAATTCTGGTCTGCATAAACTTGGTCTTCTCATGAAGATGTAAAGTGTTGAGAAATGCCATAGGTCTTAGCAACATTTCATAGTGATTCTTCATGAATTGAGTCAAACACCTTTTTTAAACAATAAAATTGATTACTATTGGCTTCTGGAATCCTATGCTCTGTTCGATGATGTTTCTTAAGGTCAGGATGTGGTCATTACAAAATTCTCACTATTTATAGGAAATGGAAAACAGTCACACACTGGTCAAAACATTGCAACAATTGTTTTTCTTTTAGCTCACATGAACACTAAGGATGCAGGTTTTACCTTGAGTGTTACAAATGTTCCAACAATTCTTCTCGCTACTCAGAAAAAACTAATTAATTAAAGAATGAAAGATATCCATTATTATTTCCTGCTTAAATCAACATACTGCACTAGATAGTTTTTGTTAATTCTTAGTTCTGCAAAAGCAGACACAGATATTATCATGGCACCTTCAAATTTATTTCGGTGTGAGCTTTCATGAAATACTGTCCCACAAAAGCTCCTACTGAAATAAATTTGCTAGTTTTAAACATGTCACAATAGTAGCTTGATGTGTCCCCTTCATTTTGAACTAAAATAGCTATAGTATTATTATTTTTAACTTACTCTGCACTGAAGTGCAGACCTTGACATACATCACCATTCTGGAGAAAAAGCATCATGAAAGATGTTGATGGGCACCTTGATCTATCATTTGCAGGTGAAGGGGGATCATCCTTAGAGGTATGCCCAGAATTACTTGTTTTGAGGGCAGGGTTGGACCTACCTTTACTGATAAGGTGAAGCCTACTGTTGTAATGAGATTTAGAGGAATGGATGGATATAGCAACTGATCTCAGAGTACGACAATCAGACAGGTGGATATAAGGCTTCCTGAGCTCCCTCTCATTGCTACACCACTAAATTGTCTTCTGTGGCCATATTTTTAATTTTAATTTTGATTTAACTTCCCACTTGTATGTCGTCCAATCAGGAAACCCAACTCAGGGCAGTTCACACAATAATTATACAATATACACAATAATGCAATATACACAATAATTATACAATATTCAACCTACAAGAACAGCATATAATAATATACAACAATACAATACTGCAGCGGCCTCTCATCCCCAGCCGCAGGCAGAGTCTGAGGGCAGCGTCGGTGAAGTCCTGCCGCCTTCTGCCATAGCGGCCTTTTCAAGCCCCGGGCAAAGGCGGGGGCCAGGAGCACCGGCAGTGGAAGGGTCCTGGCATCCGTTGCTGCAGCGGCCTCTGTCCACAGCAGACTTCCTGTCAGGTGTGCTTAATTGAGTCTACACTACATTTCATTTGTATGTGTGGAAAACATATGGTAAGGGTAAGGGTAAAGGTCGACCTTGCTCGAAAGCCAATTGTATCCGACTCTAGGGTTCAGTACTTGTAATAATGGTCAGGCCATCATTCCTCAGAAAATCTTGAGTCTGAGATCATACCAGCCAGGATGCTTTTAAACTGCGAAGTCTGGCCTGGATTTTTCTCAACACCAGACAAGCCCTGGGATCTTAAATAGTTCAATCCCAGCCTCCCTTGCCAAATTACAGCCTGCCCTCTTCCTAGGGTTAGATACTGAGCAGTGCTTCAGTATAATCTTGGTAGTGTAACTAAAAATAAACAAAATCCCTTTACAGGTGTACATAAACACATTGACTGAGATTTCAAAAAAAAGTTTTATTTTTAAATAACACTGAGCTAAAAATAATGTCAATGGTCAGGTTTCAAAATTGTGGCAAACAAAAAGGCAGTTTCAATTAACACTTCAAAATTCTTCAAAATACAACAGACAAGACAGATTAATTTCCTCACAAAATAATAACCCAGTGTTTTTTCCTCTAGGGGAACTTTCTTACCCCTAATCAGATGAATTATCCCTTGTTAGCAACTATATCCAAGACCCTGCTTGGCTTCTTATTTCACCTCAACTTTATCTCAGCTTCTTATTTTACCTCAACTTTCTCTCTCTAGTTTGTATCACTGGTTTCTCTTTTCCCTTTTTATTTTCACTCTCCCTCAATCTCTCAATCGAACCTATCTTTTCATTTCTCAATATTTCTTAATTTACCTCATCTCTCTCCTTTTATATCAATTCCCCTCAGGCTTCTACACATTCCCCATCAATAATTCACTTTCAACAAATCACAATCCAACATGCAAATTAGCTCTTCACAGCATTCTATCTCTACCCAATGCTGCTAATCTTCCTCCGGCTTTGCCTTCCCTTTACTTTCTATCCATTCCTATTCACACTCTGCACGTGCTCACCTTCTTTCTCTCTCTTCCAAATCCATTCATTCCTTACAGTGCTCATCTCTGTTTATAGCCAAAGAGCCAGTACTGATGCAGGAAACACTCCCTCCTGCAGTGAAGAATTAATTATTGCTTCGACCCAACCACCTGACACTGCCTTGGTTGCTTTAACCAACCAGGTGGGACAGGGATCCAACAAGCAGGCAGTGGCATGAACAGATCCAAGGATCCTGCCCACTTCCTTAGGGACAACAGGATAGAAAGGAAGCATCTAAGAAGGGAAGCCTGGTTATAATGGGGGACTTCAATTACCGTCACATAGACTGGGTGAACTGTTGTTCAGCACATGAAAAAGAGATAAAGTTCCTAGATATGCTAAATGATTGTTCCCTGGAACAGATGGTTGAAGATCCAACTAGAGGTACAAGAATCCTTGACTTGATCCTGAGTAATACTCAGGATCTGGTGCAAGATGTTAATGTGACTGATCCAATTGGGAACAGTGACCACAACTCAATTATGTTTAACTTGATCATAGACTGTAAGTCACTAATAAAATTAACACAGAGACCTTAAATTTTCAAAAAGGAAATTTCCCAAAGATGAGGAAACTAGTAAAAAAGAAGCTGAAAGGGAAAATTGAGAGAGTCCAAACACTCCAAGAGGCATGGAGGCTGTTTACAAAAACAATAACAGAGGCCCAATTGGAATGCATACCCAAAAGGAAAAAGGGCACTGCTAAGTCCAAGAGGACTCCGATGTGGTTTACAGGAGCTGTTCGGGAAGCGATCAAAAGCAAGAAAAGCTCATTTAGAAGATGGAAGGCTTGTCTGAAGGAGGACAGCAGGCAGAAACATAAATTCTGGCAGAACAAATGCAAGGCAACAATCAGGAAAGCAAAGCAAGACTTTGAGGAGCGTATAGCTAAAAATACTCAGAGAAATAACAAAGACTTCTTTAAGTACATTAGAAGTAAGAACCCAACTAGGAAGGCCATTGGACCATTAGATGACAATGAAAGGCAAGGGATTATTAAAGAAGAAACTGAGATTGCAGAGAGACTCAATGAATTCTTTGCTTCAGTATTCACTGAAGAAGACAGAGACCACATGCCCAAAACAGAGCCTATCTTCGTAGGGAGAGAAACTGAAGAATTAAGCCAGATAGAAATAACCAGGGAGGAGGTCCTTGCATGTCTTGTTAAACTAAATGCTAACAAATCACCAGGACCAGATGGCATCCATCCACGGGTTCTCAAAGAACTTAAAGATGAAATTGCTGATCTCCTAGCCAAAATATATAGTCTTTCCCTCAAACCAGGCTTTGTGCCTGATGACTGGAAGGTAGCGAATGTAACACCAATTTTCAAAAAGGATCCAGGGGTGATCCAGGAAATTACTGACCTGTCAGTTTGACATGTGTCCCAGGTAAAGTGATGGAAACCATCATAAAAGATAGAATTAATAGGCACATAGAAGAGAAGATGCTACTAAAGGAGAACCAACATGGCTTTTGCAAGGGCAAATCATGTCTCACTAATCTGTTGGAATTTTTTTGAGAGTGTCAACAAGCATGTGGATAAGGGGGATCCAGTTGACATTGTTTATCTGGACTTTCAGAAGGCTTTTGACAAGGTCCCGCACCAAAGGCTCTTGAATAAACTTACCAGTCATGGAATAAAGGGACAGGTCTTTTCCTGGCTCAGCAAGTGGCTAAGGGACAGGAAACAGAGGGTAGCACTAAATGGACACTTCTCCAAGTGCAGGGAAGTAAAGAGTGAGGTCCCCCAAGGTTCAGTACTGGGACCCCTGCTTTTCAACCTCTTCATAAATGATCTAGAAGTAGGAGTAAATAGCAAGGTAGCCAAATCTGCGGATGGCACTAAATTATACAGGGTAGTGAAAACTGTGAGAAATTGTGAAGGGCTACAGAGGGATCTCTTTACACTGAGGGAGTGGGAAAACAGTGGCAAATGAGCTTCAACACTAGTAAGTGCAGAGTGATGCATGTTGGGGGGGGGGACCCAATTACATTTATAAACTGATGGGGTCTGAACTCTCTGTGACAAACCAGGAAAGGGGCCTTGGTGTCCTGGTGGACAGCTCAATGAAGGTGTCAACCCAGTGTGCCTCAGCAGTGAAAAAAGCAAACTCAGTGCTAGGGATCATTAGGAAGGGTATAGAAAATAAGTCAGCAAGTGTCATTTTGCCTTTTTATAAATCTATGGTGAGGCCCCATCTGGAATACTGTGTACAGTTCTGGTCGCCATACCTCCAGAAGGATATTATGGAGCTGGAAAAAGTGCAGAGGAGGACAACCAAAATGATTAGGGGATTGGAACACCTTCTTTACTATCTGAGGCTGCAATGGTTGGGCCTCTTCACTCTTGAACGACGGCGTCTAAGAGGTGACCTGATTGAAGTTTATAAAATCATGCACGGTGTGGACAAAGTAGAAAAGGAAAAACTGGTTCCCCTATCACACAACACAAGAACTAGGGGGCACTCCATGAAACTTTTGGGTATTAGTTCTCAAACAAATAAGAGAAAGTACTTTTTCATCCAGAGGATCGCTGGTCTATGGAACTCCCTGCCAGAAGAAGTGGTGACAGCTGTCAGTCTTGAAAGCTTTAAGAAAGGATTAGACAAGTTCATGGAGGACAAGGGTATCAATGGCTATAATTATGGATACCTAAGAACAACCTCCGGGTTGGAGAGATAGGCAGGATATCTCTCAATGCTATTTCCAGGGAATCCTAAGCAGGTAAAGGCATCTGCTTGAGAATACCCTGAAGCAAATGGTGAGCCACTGTGTGTGACAGAATGCTGGACTGGATGGGCTGTGGCCTGTTCCAGCAAGGCTATTCTTATGTTCTTATGTTCTTAACCGATCCCAGATAGCATGTCAAGACTGTGGTCCAGTCAACTCCAGACCCCCAATATCCACGTTATGCTTAACCTTAGCGCGAATCTGAGCAATTTTCTCTGTCAGGTAATCAGCAAAATCATTAGCTGAACCCCACCAACCGGGTTCAGCCTCCCCTACCAAGGAGGGACCTAGTCACCCAGAAGAGGGTTGCTGAGGAATTATCCGCAGAGGCAATAGGGGTGGTGAAATATTGACGTTTCACCACCTCTAACACCACAAGGTAGGCCCCAATAGAAGATTCTGTTTAGTATGGGCAGAATCAAAGAATGTTCTGTTTAGTATGGACCAATGATGTAAATCCTTCTTTCTATTATTCTCATGTGAGAACCAGAAACTGCAAAATGCTTTTCCTTGAATGCACAAAGCTTCCTGAAAGTATTCACCACAAGAAGGAATGGTTTTGTGCAAATTATGCAAAGCTAGAATAGATATAGAATAGGTATTACTTTATTATATGGAATTTTAAAATGTAAGAGATTTCATATGGATTGTTGCAGTGGTGGGATTCTAATTTTTTTTACTACCTACTCTGTGGATGTGGTATAGTGGGTGTGGCCAGGGGGAAAAGCCCTGCATTGCACCTGAGTTAGGACTACTTTATTTCAAAACTTGGATGGGCAGGGCCAGCCAGAATTTCTGCTACTGGTTCTGGAGTGTGTGTGTGTGTGTGTATGTGTTTATTGTTCCACAGAGAATAAAAACAGAAATATTTTGCACAAATTATGAAACTTCTTGTCTCTTGCTGATGGTAAGAAATTTATGGGGTCAGTATTTCTTGACAGGCTATCTCACTGAGTGGAAACAGGCTGTTTGTCAAGAAATTTTGTGAAGATTTTTGTGTTTTTTGCATAATTAAAACATCATAAATACAGGGTTATAATTTTTAAACTGTTTTTTTAATTCATACAATGCTATTCACTGAAATCTTGTACAGCTCTGAGCGATGACTCAGCAGCAGCAAGTTGCACTGATTAAAGGCTTCCTTTGGAGATTTTGTGTACACACAACTTTGTCACTTGTGTACAAGCCAAGTATACCCTAAAATCACCTTTAGCCAGTGTCAATCAATCAATCATTATTACGGTCCAAGACCAGCATAGTACAACAAAAATAACGGAAGTTGAAATATACCAAGAGACAGAAGTTAAAATGAGGGTACTTAAAAAATATTTTTTTAAAAGGAGCATTTCTGCTCAGAATTAAGGAATAGGAAAATTAGTATTTAAGATGAATAGTGTTACAACTATTACTAAGCCTATGATGTAGTGCTAGTGATTTGTTTAGCTCAAGGACCTGCCAGGTTTGTTCTTCTGATCTTACACCAGTGTCAATTTGCATTTGATTGGCAGCAAATTTCCCCCAATCATGACCTCCCTATTCTTGCATGTGTGGATCTGTGCAAAAAGGATTTCAGCCAACTTCTGAAAATAAAATTTATTTCTCAAGACTAATTTATTAAATAAAACTGGATTCTCTATCACTACAATTCAGAATTCTCATACTTTATTTTATAAGGCAGCACTCAATGGAAGGAGAAGTCCCAGACTATTATTGTCTAACAGTTATTTGCCATTGAGACATGCCATAAAATGAATAAACAATGTCCAATACACAAAGAAGGAAATTAGACTTCCAGAAGCATAATCCAACAGAGTGAAGCCTTCTGGACCTGCTTAACTTCTAGAAAATCATTAATCAAGGTACAGGTTTTTTTCTCTTCTAAAAAGCCTGTTCACCCTCCATAGTGGACAGTTTTTAGAATACCCCTAGAAGCGCGATTGAGATCAGGACCTCGATCACCCCACTCTCCTTCAACCAATCCTGTTAAAGCCCACCAAAATGTATCTTTTCGCACCTGTACATAAGTCGCTGTGGCACAGTTAAAATTGTGTTCATAACCCTGTAATAAAGTTATGTGTTTGGTCTGTATTGCTGGCTGCTGCTCATTATTTCTGGAACACCAAAATAGTGTAGACCTCTCTGTTCTTTAGTCATTCTTTTAACCATAATTTTTAAATAATTGAGGGTGTATGTGTTAATCTTTAAGGTCCATTAAGAGTTTTTAAGGTTTTATGATTGTCATGTTTTCACTGCTGTTATGCTACCCAGAGTTGCTCGTTCGATTTGGGTGGCAATTTATAAATCTGAATAATAAAATGAATAAATAAATAAATAATATGAAAAAATGTAAGGAAAAACATTTTGCAATTTCTGGTTCTCATATGCAAATAATAAAAGAAAGGATTTATATCATTGGTTCATATTAAAGAGAACCTTTTTAACAGTATGAAAAAAATGTACAATAAGAGGAGAATTTGATTGGTTCACATTTTATTGAGTCCTGGTAGTGCAGTCGCTAAACTGCTATACTGCAGCCAAAATGTGAGTTTGATTCTGACAGGGCTCTCAGCCTTCCATCATTCCAAGGTCAGTAAAATAAGTACACAGCATGTTGGGGGCAAAATGGTAATTAACTTATGAACTGCCCTGAGGGTGCTCTAAGTGCTATGGGGCACTTTATAAATGCAATTGCTATTATATTCTACAACTAGCATAGGTTGCCCAGCGTTGCCGGGCTATTATAAACTGTGTTTATATGTTTTGGGTTTTTTTAGTTAAAAATCAACAGAGGATGCTATAAATCTTTTTATTTTATTTATTTAACATGTTTGTTATTTGTGTAAACTTTGGATTTATTGTTATTTTTTGACTTGTTTTTACTCTTGTGGCCTCTAGATGGGGCTGTTTTGTTTTTGACTTGTTTTTAATATTCTGGCCTCCAGATGGGGCTGTTAGTAATTGTGTTAGTTTTGTTTTTGTTTCACTCGTTTTTTCTCTCCTGGCCTCTAGGTGGGGCACCTTCCAGTAAGTAGTCTTTGTTTCTTCATTTCTGTTCCGGTCTCGTGGAGGGAGGACGTGCTGGTGAGTTCTCTGGTTTTATTTATTCTTGGATTTTTCTTTATTTTGATTTTGTGGTGGTGGGCTGGAAGGTGTTTCTGTTTGTTCTTTTGTGGTTTTGTTGGGCTTTAGATGTGTGTAATTGGTTTGTTTATTTCTGGTTTTATTTATTTTTGTGATTTCGTTGGTGTTTATTTGTGTAATTTGTGGTAGTTGTGTTGTTAGAGTTAGGTATTTTTGTGTTGTAGTTAGGTGTTTTTTCTGTGCTTTTCTGCTATTGTGGATGTTTTTGTTTGTGGATTTTGTTGTTAATTTTTTTGTTTATTAATGTTTTTTAAATTATTTATTTATTAGTGTTTTATTAATTTTTATTAATTTTGGTGTTTGTTGTTGGTGTGTACTTTTGCGTGAAGAACAGGCTGCCTGTTGGTTCCTCTTTTCCCCATTGCTGCTTCAAATTTTGGGGAAAAGGAGGAGCTGGCAGTCAGCCCATTCTTCCCCTGGTAAGGTTTGTTAGGTAGGTCGGGGGAGAAGGAGGCAGAGAAGAGCTATCTGCCTGACGATTGTTCTCTCCTCTCTGTCTCCTTTTTCTCCTGGCTTACCTAACCGGAGATCAGCAGGCAGCGATCCGTAAGGGGTGGTGCTCTTCCTAGCGGATTGCTGGCTGCTGCTTTTGTATTACCTCCACCGCTGTTTTGTGTTAGTTCTCGAAACAGTGGTGTTGGCAGTACAAAGGCAGCAGCCAGTCATTCGCCAGGGAGGGTGCTTCCCCTGACGAACTGCTGCCTGCTGTTTGTTTTTTTTACCCCGGCTCAAGGTACCTTCAGGCCGGTGGTGGTCTTGCCGTGTCTTCGGCGGGGTAGTGTGGAGGAGAGGGAGTCCCTCTTCTCCCCGTTGCTCTGGGAAAGAATGCCAGCGGTGATCTTGCCATGTTTTTTTGTGGGTGTTTGTTTTGTGAGGCTGTGAGGCACTGCGTCCGCCTGTGGCGGACTTGCGCTCCCATTGCAGGATGCCGGCGTTTTTTAATTTTATTTTTCATATGCCGGCTTTCTCAGCGTTCTGCACGCTCACGGCACGTAGGACGCTGGGACTAGGAGTTTTGTGTTTTTTGTTTGCATTCATGCGGTGGTTTTTTTCAATTTCAATTGGTCACACCGCGTTTCCCAACGTTCTTTTTGCTCATGCCTCTCAGCCTGATTGGCGGAGGTGAGGCGCGGCACAGCGGACGTTGGGAATTGAAGTTGTTTTCCTTTGTTCACGTTCATAGGGCTCTTGCCCCACTGGTGTCTTTGGCAATCCTGCAGTACTCTGTGGGCCGGGTTTGGGCAAGTGCAGGAGGCTCGGTACGGGATAGTATGGATGGGTGCAGAAATGTATAGCAAGTTCCAACGGTTAATCCTTGGATTTATAGATATAGATAAGCAAATCAAAATACTGCCATGCTTGAATAGGCTTCTTTGTATTCTATTGCTGATAGATTTTTTCTGGATTAAGAAATTATAAATTACAGAGAAAATACACACAAATACCTTTATTTTAGTGAAAATGAAGAAGGTGTTTATGCAAAATTTTCTATAAAATGCATATATTAAGAGAAGCATGTATGAATATGTGCAAGTATTTCCCATGGACATACAAACACATTTGAAAGCTGACATGAAAATGTTGTAAAGGAAACCTAAAACTGGGGAAAAAATGAGAAACTAAAACTGACAATTTCATCCATCTCTTCTGATGCAATTCCTTCATTGGCGTCTGTTTTTGCAAATGCATTTTTTCATATTGAAGATGTTTATGGATATTTAATTTCACTCCTTCAGATGACAAAGTACAGGCTGATCACAAGGAGCCGAAGCAAAAGATATGTGGAAATAAAATGGGAAAGGTCTATTCTATTGCTGTAGAACACAGGGGGCTTGGTAAATAACTTGTTAAGACAGGGGTTCCCAACCCTTTTTCACACTGCGGGCCTGACCATGCCCACGAACAGCTGAGCAGGCCGGATTACGCTCACTGTAAGAGGGCGCATTTGTACCCGCTTCTGCATTTATGACATGCATGGACTGTTTTACTGCTGACAAATGCATCTGCTTCTACTTTCGGGTGTGGCAGAGGTGGTGGTGGGCCACATGAAATGGTGCCACAAGCTGGGTTCGGCCCATGGACCATAGTTTGGGAACCCCTGTGTAAAGAAGTATATCCAAAACTTTTACTAACTGAGAATTTTTTTTTGTTCCTGCTGGTCAAGATTTTAAAAATTACCCTTTTGTGGCCATAACCTGCTTTTTTTGTTATGTGCCTTCACATCAGAAGTGATTTAGAGTGACTCTAAGTGGGATTTTAAGGAAAATGAAATATTTAAGGAGTGTTTTTTTACCATTTCCATGTACCCAATGAATTTCCATTGCTGAGTGGAGATTGGAACCCAGGCCTCATCCATCCCAGCCCATTACTCTATCCACTGTACCACACTGGGTATCAGACATAGCTTACACAGCAGAATTTGAAAGTTGGACAGAACCCACGACTCATTTTTGAGATATGCTTACATTTTGTTTTTATGATCTGTTAGCAGCCATCTTCATAAAAGGAAATGACAGGATTAGATAATGAAGAATCTTAGCATTGGAATCATTGATTGTCTCTGAGGTTTGTCCTGAAAATTCCACACAAATTTCTTTGAGCTTTCTTGAATTTTAGTCAGTAGGGGAGACTTTTATTCTTATTTACCCCCTTAATCATTAAATAAAGAGGCAGGACACATATTTCTGGTAAAAGGCTTCGGTCACATTTATTAAATAAATTGCACCCCCTGACCTGCAGTGGGGCTGGTAGTGTGATTACTGGTACTCATAATGGAGCAGGAGGCACCCTTGCGAATCCCTTGCCCCAGGCAGTGCTTTACAGTTACTACCCAGGCCAGCTAAATTGGGGAGGTTTCCCCGTGGACAACTCCAATTCTATTCACTTGAACAGATGCTGGACATGCCATGGATATGGCTCATTATGCCCCCTAAGTGCCCAACTGATTAACCCAAATTGTGTCAAGCATCCAGGTTTTACCTCATCCAATGGTGCACTGAGGGATTCACGGCTATCAACCTAATCCAGCACTACCCGCCTAAATGTGACCTATTTAAACGAACACACTCCTGGTCCAGAGTAGAATAGGTGAAAAAATACCACCATTGGGGGCCAGATCCAGCCCACGGTCCATAGTTTGAGCACCCCTGATGTACTTAAGATTAGATCAATAGCTTGGTTCAAAGCACTAGATATTAATTGTGTTGCAAATATATTTAAACATCATAGAAAAATGCAGACTAGGACACAAGGCAAAATTCTTTAAAAGGTTAGCCAGC
This sequence comes from Bradypodion ventrale, assembly GCA_035047345.1. Classification (NCBI taxonomy): domain Eukaryota; kingdom Metazoa; phylum Chordata; class Lepidosauria; order Squamata; family Chamaeleonidae; genus Bradypodion; species Bradypodion ventrale. The sequence goes on from JAWDJE010000004.1 coordinate 86,460,376, forward strand.
TGCATGTTTTGTTTTTTACTGAAAAAGTTCTAAGCACTTGGAAGCAAGTTTTACTGTAAAAATAAACACAATTCATTTCTAAGTGAACCTGCTTATGAAGAACTGGCTAACAATGTATTTAAGAATCTATCATCACTAGGAGTTAATGCCCATATTTTCAGTCCCAAAGCCTGCTCAACCTGCATCCTCCTGAGAAAAATCACTTCCAGAAACACACACTACAAGGCATAAAACTGTAGCTTCTAAAAGCTCTTGAGGCAGGAACAAAATCACTTTGTAGACGGCGAATGAGGATTAATATTTCAAGGTTCAGTGGCAGCAGGCCTTGTAAAATATAATTGATTCCTTTTTGGTAACAACTTATATCCCTGAAGACCATGAGAAAAGGACTACATGAGGAAACAGAGAACTACCTATTCCATAACCTTTGCAGCATGTGTTCATCTTCAGAGAACTTAGTTCACTATTCCATGGGGGTGTCTATAAATTATATGCAGGAGTCTGTGTGGACATGTATGGAGACATACGGAGACCTTGTGTTCCCAAATCACTCTTTCCCCTCCCTCCCCTCTCCATAATTTACAGCAATTCCCTTGTTGCTGTCTTGTCTGGCCATTAAATTACCAGGGGGATTTTTCACTTGATTTATTTGTTATGAAACCTGAATAGAAGCAGATTGGTAGAAAGAATGATATTCACTTGAGAGTGGAGGCATGTTATTTTAAAGATGTTAACACACCTTTAGGTTATTCACTCTCCTCAGTTGCAAACAAATTGGCTCTATGATAAGCACATATGACCACTAGAGGTGGAGTGTAGGAAAGTTTCATAAACTATATGTGAAAAATTGGAGGAGTAGAAGTTCACATTTATAAAAACATGATATATTTCAGAGCAGCTCTGATGAAAATGGTACTCAGATACTTAGAAAGTGTTTATTGCTATCACACTTGTACCACTGTAACACAGCTGGTCCACAACCACATTTAATGGTCAAAATCATGTTGCACAGCATATTAAATCACACTAGAGTAGGCCTACAGAATCAGTGGGGAGTTGGTGAGTCAACTCCTCCTGAAGTCCCAATGATTCAAAAAACTTACTTTTGACTTTAGCACATACTGTATCTGGTTTCCCCCAACAAACAACAGCAGCTGAAGGGACTGTTGAAACCAGCATTGGCTGAATAGATCATCTGTTACTTTGTAAATTTATATAAAAACTTGATTTAAGCAAAAGCCTAAGTAAGTAGGGCTTTTACTGTACTATAATGTGTGTGGAGATGGAAGGTTCAACCTCTCTCCCCACCCCCTCTCTCAATACTGTGGGTTTCATTTTAAAAAATCACCTCAGACTGATTACATGGGAGAGAACCTGCCAGTTGTTAGAAAGAATGAAAAATAGAAAGATTTAAATAGAACCAGATATTAATGTAGCATGTAGAGTTCCCCTAATAAGTGTGTGAGAGTTCTTAACGGTATTCTTTGGTAACAATATCCTAATTGGGGGGGGGGGGGGGTGGATCCAAAAGGTCCATGACTTCTAAGAATACTGATTATGCACATAGCATTTTGCAATATCTAAATCTACAACTGTATCTATATCCAAGAATATATCTTAAGAATAAAATACAACAATTTATACATTTGCTTTCCTGAACAATCTCTAAAACAGTAACAGCTAGGTACAACTTGGAATGGATACTACTCATTTTCCATTTTAAAAAACCTACAAATTATATCTAGATTGCCATGTTGGCGAAGGAAAATCTTAAATTGTATTCCTGTAACCTATTTGGGATTTGGCCTGACCGTCTAGTATTGTAATTCTGGAACTTGCAATCCTCCAACCAAAAAAGAATGCAGGAGCGAGGAGATACCTTTATGTGGATCACTAAAAAAATTATGCCTGCCTGATGAAGAGACCTTTGATCTGGAAAGCTTGCAACATTTTTTTAGTGATCCAAATAAAGGCATCATCTCGCTCCTGCATTCTTTGCAGTGTTTTATGATTTGAACATGGATCACATGGCTAATTTTCTGTTTGCCAACCAAAAAAGATAAGAGATGAAACATGGAATTTTACATGCATAATGCTAATTTCCAGACTTAATGACTGAATCGGCTACTTGTTACTCTTTAAGTTACCACACATTTTGTCCTTTTCTCCATTGCTCTCTCCTTTTTACCCCTGAGTACAGTAAAATTCCTACTTAAAAAAAATTCCATTCCATAGGCTTTTGTTTAAATCGAATTTTTATGTATAACTTAAAGCAAACCCATAGAAAAAATGTTTTTGCGTAACTCGAAGCAAACCCATAGGAAAAATGAAATTTTTATGTAAATCAAAGTAAACCCATAGGGAAATGAATTTTTATGTAACTTGAAGCAAACCCATAGGAAAAAGAATCTTTATGTAACTTGAAGCAAACCCATAGGAAATCGTGTAAATCGGGACATGGTTTAACACAAAATTATTATGTAAGTCAAATTTTATGTAACTCAAGGCATATGTAAGTCGGGGCTTTACTGTATTATCAACATACTGAAGCAGACTGCCTCTTTGGAAACTCCTACAAAGGAATTTTCACTCCATCTGAGTATATCCAAATGGAGTAAAAATTCATCAATCACATAAAAAATCTTCAGTACTATAAACAAACAAAGACAGCTGTGTGATCCATACATAAAACAAATGCAGGAGGAGGGCAATACTTTTATTGGATCACTTTTTAAAAATCACAGGAGCTTTTGTGATTCAAGATAACTTCTTCAGGCATGCATATTTGGGGGGTATAGTTCAGGAAAATTATCAATGAAAGTTCCAAAAGTTAATGGCAAGATCTTGTGCTAGTCTTTGTTTCTTAGGTATGAGTTGGGGGGAAACAGCAGGCTGCATCTGATATAATCTCCCATTCAACAAGCACAGGAAGCCAAGTACAATATCTGCATATTGCCTCCCTGCAAGTGATTAAACAAATGTTTTAGCTCCAATTCACTGATTGAGGACTATAGTTTTTGCATTGCTCTTTTGTCTGGTCACAAATAAACTTTGAGTTTCAAAAGAAGCTTCCTTCTGCATTAAATCTTGCCTGGTTGGACATAGAATTATATTTTCAAGCAAAAGCAGCAAGAGATCATTCCTAAAGATCAAGAGTGAATAATTAGAAATTATCCACCACATTCTCAAACAAACAAACTCACAGACACACAGAAACAACTAAGCCTCAACATTACCAAGCAAGATAAGATAAAGGAAGACTTTCCCAAACTCTAACCACTTCTACAAATCCAAAATTCCACACTGGACAAAAATTCAAGAAAAACTATCTAGTAAAAATATTTTGGTGTTTTTTAATGGGGGGAAACCTACACAAACTACTGCAAACCATCTAGTTGCATGTTGAACCAAGCAGAATAGTAAGTTCTTTCATGGAATCTATCTTTTTGCCTCATCAAGCCTACACAGATGATATAGCTCTGTGGTGACCTGGAAGCCTTTTTCCATCAGGTTACCAGTAGTTGCAAAGAATACTTCAAAGACGACAAGACCAATCAGCCCAGTGGCACACAAGTGCTGTCGCAGACTCCTAAACATATGAGGAATACCATACCAATTCACCATTCCCTGTTGTCTATCCCTATGGTAAAAATCTGTAGGGAATTCTTCTGAAGGTCAAAGCAAGGAATTAGATTTCTGAACTGAATGCTTTTGCTACTGTGCTCAGGCTAAGATAACTAATAAGAGGCATAATTTGTTACAGATGGAGCAGAAGACCACCTATATTCTCAGAAACAATCCTCATATTGTAATAAAAAATGAAGACACAGAGGGTGTTTTGGTTGCCATGAAGAAAGCAGACTACAGTATATGCAGGGAACTGGCAGACAAATGTCCAACACCAAACTTAGATGCTCCTAGGCACAGAGCCAATTGCCAAATACCAGAAGGAATTTGAAAGCCTAATGAAAAAAATTCTGAGAACATCCATGACCAAATCCTGCCAGATACAACATATGATTCCCAATTAGGTTTCTTTTATCTACTACTTAAAATACAAACTGGGTAATTCTGGATAGCCTCTGGTGTCAAGTACTGGTCCTATTGGAATGTCTGGGCATATAGATTATGTTCTTAACTCATATATATGTAGCAGCACCCCGTACTATATAAGAAATGCCAGTCATTTTCTAAGGAAACCAACATCCATCCACAACCTCGTATATGATCAGTGGTGGGCTGGCCCATCGGACAGCTGGGACTCTGCCCAGGGCACCCCCAGTACCATGGCACCCCCCTTGGGTGCTAATCCAAAGAGCCAAGCCAAGCTGCGATGCCCAAAATGATTGAGCAAAGGAGTGGGGCTCTGTGTTCCTCTGCCTTCCTTCCTCCTCCTGTGCTGCCAAAGATAAAGTTAAAAAAAAACAGCTCCACTGGCAGCAGAGATGCCATTGCTTAGAGGTTGGACTTTTGCCTTGTAAGCAGGAGGTTGTTGGTTCAAATCCCCAGAGGGGAATTGAAATTAGAAGGTGAGTAGGAATGTATATATTTTATTAAGGTTACACACCCTCATTACTCCCTGTCCAGCACCCTTTTAGCTTAGCCAGCTTGCCCCTGTATATGACACCATCTAAGCCAATATGGGTATACAGGCAGTTTTCATCAATATTCCTTACAAATATAAACTACAAGGCATAAAAAAAAACCATTCCTAATTATGCCCCCACATCAAAAGAGGTTAGTTATGTGCCATCAAATGGTAACTGACATAACAATTCTAACAGGACTATCAAGATAATTGAGATATTGACAGAGTGCTTATATCAGTTCCATTCCCTCAGTTTCCACAGCCAAGTAGGGATTCAGACTCCTAGTCTGTCACTCTATGCACTACACCACACTGGATACTTCAGATGTAACATTCCGCACATCCGTCGTTCCATTGCTCTTTAGGTTACCACCAGTTTTTCTTCCTCTAATTTTGTTAATGCCCACGTTTTGGATGCATACAACATTGCTGGTAACACTGTCGTATTGAATATGTTTGTCCTGATATTCATTGGCAGACTGTCATCTGTTAGCACTGTTCAGTTTATATTAAAGGAAATCCAAGCTGCTTTGGGTCTTCTTATCCACTCACCACATGGTACGTTATCTTTGGATTTGGTGACTGAGGTAGACATAATCAGCTACTTCTTCCGTCTTGGTTCCGCTTATAGTGATGGAACACCAAACACATTGGCCATTTCTCATCTATTTTGATTTTGTTAAATTTATCTTCTACCCGACATGTGCTCCCCCCACTGCCTCCCCCACACCAGAAAGTGCCATGTGGTGAGGAAGGGGAAAATGGCCATTCAGCCCACAAAAGCTGTCTGAGGGAGCGTGACCCAGCCCCTGGCTTTAAAAGGTTGAAAACTCCTGATATACATGCACATTCAATCAGCATATATTTCCTCTGAATACAGAAAGCAAGATTTTAATGAGAAACCAAAAAGATTTGGTTTTGTATGGTCTTCTTTCATGTTCCAATCAAACTTTGGAGTGCCAAAATGAAGCCACTTTCTTGGCTTTGTCGTTGGCCAAGCATGCTTGTTCTTGCCATCAAACTCTTCCTGGGTCTGAGCCGGTGGACTTGTATGGTGCAATTAATTTAAGTTTCAATTAACTTTTAAAACACATCTCCCTCCCAGTGCATTTTCTGTTAGACCACAAGTTATCTGGTTATGTTGTTGTTATCCTTTTATAAAAGGATATATCCTTTTATAAAACTGTTGTTATCCTTTTATAAAAGCAGGTAAATGACAATAAATTATGGGAAAACAGAATAAGCCTAGGATATTGATAATACTGTATAAGGATGTTGCATGGTAGAATTAGTCCTGCTGCTTTGTCATTCCTACATCTTCTTATGGCTTCCTCTAGTTCTGCTAAAATGAAGGTAGTAGAAATTTTGCTTGATTTGCTCTAAATATCCCTATGATGTTCTATTTTTATTATACGTTGGCTGGTTGATTAGCAGTTTATGAACAAAATAACATAATACAGCACCAAACCCATCCACATCATAGTAACCAATCCCTTAAACAATGGTTAAAATCAAGGAAATGTTTTCTGCACACCTCAAGCATTAAATTTTAAACAAAAAGAAGTTAGCTAAGCCTATGGAGAGCAAAATCAACATACCTTGCTAAGTGGATGAATACCGAAAAGTGTCCCCCATTCTGACTGGGCCATCTGAAAGTCACCTAATATTTCATATACCTCCATAATTTTAAATTGTGCAACATTTTGATACAAAGAAAGAAAAGAAATAATAGAAAAGAGATATCCAGGATGGGCCCTTAGAAGTCCTGAATGTACAGTAGAACCTCGGATAAAGTCCAAACTCCATTCCACAAGTTTGGACTTTATCTGAATCAAATGGGCGATGCATCAGATAACATCCAAAAATGGATTTTATCCGAGGTTCCTATAACAAATACCTCAGATAACATCCATTTTTAGTGGTTTTGGACATTATGCGATGCATCATGTGTGCATGAAAACCACGACTTTATCCGAATCGGACTTTATCCGAGGTACCACTTTATAATGTTTCTTTTACTAGATTGGCTGTTTTCAAAAGGAGCAGAAATAGTAGGTGGATTTTTTAAAAGCGAAAACCCTGAGTTTAGAAGCTAAGCAAATCCATTAGTCATTACTGACATAAATTTCCCTTTTTGGGGGACATTCAAACTTCTCATATCCCATAGATGAACTCTAAAGCACCTGCAGTAGATTTCTTTTTCGTTAAAGATGTTTAACTAAAGATGTTTTTTTCTCCAGCAAAAATACAATGTTGACAGAATAATGTGTGGAAGAAAAGGGCCTGCTTCTGTGACTGCTATAAATTGCTTGGCTTGTATTCTCTCTTGAAAGAAGGCCTCACACTACAGGATGCACATTTGTTGAAGCTCTACCTATGGCTTCAAGTGAACGTCACTCCCTCCTGAACATGATGGAAACTAAACATGTGGCATCAAGGCTGAAGATCATATTTTTCACCTTATTTCCCACAATAAACACTCATTCGCCTGAGGTATTTTGGAACAGACTTTAGGACTGTGTCTCATGCAATATTTTCCAGTAGGAAAGCATTAGTGGTTCAGCTATTCTAAAATGGCAAAGGGGAATATTTTACAAATGTGCTTTGTTTTTACATGGTAGGGTATACCTGCCAAGGACCACTCCTCATAGAAACTCTTTAACCATGTTTAAAAATACCTATGTGTGCAGCAGTTAAGAGTGTGGAATGAGGATAGGGAAAGCCTGCATTTTAATTCCTCACTTACATATTAGGTTCACTGGGAATCCTGGAATTTGAAGTATAGTAGAGTACATAAAATTGCAGTTGTGTTAAGTTTTGTAACTTGGAATTCCAGGTAAAGATCTCAGGATTCCAAAAGACGGAGCCGTAAACTGTCTTAATTGCTATAACTGTGTAATACAGATACAATTTAAGTTACTTTGTGACTGTCACTTTCATTTGGCTGTCTATTTATTTATATAGCCGCCCTAATCAACATGTGACTCTGGGCGGTGTACATAAAATCCCCAATGTTTAAACTATAGAAACCCTTAAAATTCCTAAAAACACTGAAAAACTACCTCCCACCCACACCAATTAAAAATTTAGTTTAGAACTTTTAAAAACATGAGTGATCCTGCTCTAAATGAGCCAGTGTGTGGGGTGGTGGTGGTTGCTCCATCTCCACCTCCCCACACCTGCCCTGCCAGCCAGGTTTTCAGCTCTTTCCTGAAAGGCAGCAGCTCTGTCTGCAGTACAGTTGGCAGGAGGTTCCATAGGGCTGGAGTGGATACCGAAAAGGCTCTTCTTCTAGTGCTAAAGAGCCCCTCCAGTCTGCTCTCATGGAACAGGCAGATGTCCTTGGGGTGATGAGGTCTCTTAAGCATCCTGGCCCACTACCATGTAGGGCTTTAAAGGTAATTGCCAGCACCTTGAATTGCACCTGGAGGCAAACTGATAACCAGTGCAGCTCCCGAAGCAGGGGATTCCCGCACCCCATCACTACATGGGCAGCTGCATTCTGAACCAGCAGCAGCCTTTGAATGGTCATCAAGGGCAGCCCCATGTAGAGCACATTACAATAATCCAGTCTGGAGGTGACCAGAGCATGTGTGACCATAAGCGAGGAGTCCCGGTCCAGGAGCGGGTGTAATTGGTGAATGACATGAAGTTGTACAAAAGCCCTCCTAGCCACGACTGCCACCTGCTCATCGAGCACGAGTCGTGAGTTCAGGAGGAATCCCAAATTACACACGGGGTCTGTCTGCGGCAAAAAAGCCCCATTCAGCTCCAATGGTGGTAGCTCCCAGGATAATGTAGGGCCCCTTACCCACAGCCACTCAGTCTTTCCAGGATTCAGTTGTAGTCAGTTGCCCCCCATCCAGACTCTTACAGCCTCCAGACACCTGGCTAGGACTTCAACTGCATCGCTTGGATCACCACGGGCTGAGATGTATAGCTGAGTATCATCTGCATATTGTTGATACCTCACCCCATGGAAATGGATGATCTCACCCAGAGTCTAAAAGGAACAACCATGCATGACATTAGAAATCTGGAGGCAGATGAAAAGATAGCTCATTAATGTCACAGTTGTGAAGGCTCCACCCAAATCATCTACTACATTTTTTAAAATGACACAAACCCATAATGGGAGTAGTAAGCATATTTGTATGCAAAGATCAGATAGGATGCATACAACTGAAAATATCTGAAGCCTGAGACTCACAGGGTAGCTGTATATTTCTAAAAATGTATCTGCTCTTCAGAGATCAAAAGAACAATCAAGAGCAGAGCTGGACAACTTCAGCAGAGACTGGAACCCAGTTTACCAATTGCTTGAAGGCTACACAAGCACATGGGTAAGGCTTAAGAAGAATCCAGTTGGTTGGACAACTTAGTGACTTGGAATACTAGGAGTTCAATTTCTCACTATGCCTCCTGGAGAGAATAGCCAACCTATCTAGCCTTACAATATTGTACCATTCCAGAACACCTGCAGACGAAGGGACTGATAAACCAACTCTAGTACTTTCTATACCTGGAAAATTCTGGAGAGCATCACTGTAAATTTTCTAAAACATGTATATTTCACTCCTTGTTATCATGTTTAATATTTATGTGTGGGGGACTTTCAGCTGCAGAACCCATGTGCTGGTCACATACCCATGTATAAATAGCATTCTGTCAAACTACTTTTGCTCTTGGAGCTTGGCACATGTGAATATATGGAACAGACGTGGACCATTTTTCCATTTACATACACACACACTTCCCCCACCAATTCATTCAGATTTAAATAATAATTATTAGAGAAGTATTATGTTTAATCTACTCTAGATGACTTCTGGGAAGCAATGAGGTACCCATGAAAGCTGCCCATGGGCCACATATTGTCTAACCATGGGCTAGAATAAATGAGATATTGGCTATTTGAACCAGTTCAAAAAGATGAAGCATGTTCCTGTGCATGGGGAAATGTCTATATAAATTAACCTACTTGCACTGAAGTGGGGCAAGAAATCTTGATAGCCACCTCCCTTAGAGGGCTGCCAATTTGTCTATTTTCTGACTTACCTCACTGTGCTAATCAGTCCTGTGTCCTTTCCAGGATTGGGAGGGAAGCCTTGGACAATACTTAAGGCCTCTGCTTTTTTGAGAGACCCTCACCTCTTCCTACTCACTACTACTACTACTGGTGCCCTTTTGCTGTTGTTGTTATGTGCCATTAAGTTGGAACTGGCATATAGAGGGCTTAATAGGACTTTCAAGGAGAGATATTTAAGGCATGGTTTTACTAGTCAATGAGTTTTTATGGACACATGAAGATTTGAATCCCGGTCTCCAGATTCCTATTCCATCACTCTGTCCACTACACTACACTACACTACACTACACCACACTACACTACACTACACTGGGTATCCTCCGTCCATTATTAACTTTTTATTTTCTACCTATATTTGCTCATTAATTTTCCATAAATATTAAATCTAATAAAGGTTGCCTGTGCTTGAAAGCCAGTCGTATCCAACTCTAGGGTTCAGTGCTCATCTCTGTTTACAGCCAAAGAGCCAGGCATTTGAAGACGTTTCCATGGACATGTGGCAGGCATGACTAGACACCAGAGTGCATGGAACACTGTTTACTTTCCCACTGAAGTGGTATCTGTTTATCTATTTACAATTTCTTGCTTTCAAACTGCTAGGTTGGCAGGAGCTGGGGCAGAGATGGAAGCTCATTCTGTCATTCAGTACCCAGGTCTCAAACTGCTGACCTTCCAGCCATCAAGTTCAGTATCTTAACCACTAAGCCACCGCTGTCCCATTTGTGCCAAATTTGTGCCCAATTTGTACCAAATGTACCATATTTGAAAGAACTGAAATTACCTGTATATCCTTGAATGCTACCAGTTGTGGCAAACTGGAGAACATTGTCCTCTTTGACTGGTTTTATTTGGGGCCATGTCAAATTGTTAGTTTTATACAACTTCTGGATCTCCAATCTTTGGCCTCTTTTTTTTGCTCTGGGAAAGCGTGAAAGCAAATGTGACTTTGGTTCAAGTCAGTGGTAAAGTGTTGCTGCCAAACTTGCAAGCCTGGGAAGGACCACTTTTTTAAAAAATGCAGTTTCACAGACTTTTAGGCACAAAACCCAATGCATCACCAGTTTGTACTGTAACCCTGCAGTTTCTCCTCTATAGTTCGCTGCCCTTCTGTGCTCAAACTGTTCCCGGTTAGCACTTGCCGTACAGGTCTCTGACCTTTTTTTCGAAACATCTTCCTTTACGAGTTTATTTTGGCTGCTCCTAGGCATTCATAAAATTCCAGGGGAACTGGAGGTTTTAAGCAAGGCTTGTAAAAGCAATGAAAGGGAGGCGGGAGATTGGGTCGAAGAGGAGAGTTTTCCATTACCATGTCACAGCCTCCCTAATGGGAGTTCTACACCTTTCAAAACCTTTCTGAGGCAGAACGCTTCTGAAAAGGAGAAGGGAAGAGAATAACCATCTTGCAATGGCCTCTTATTTCTCACTTGGTGTGGCAGTTCCAGACCCTAGGCAGATACTGTAGTGTGCTCTGTCTCTCCCTTTCTCTGTGTGTGTCTCTCTTGTCAGTCATTCTTCCAAAGCTTTTTGGTCTTCTCAGCAGGTCGGCAGAGTTAGTGAACAGCTCAGAAAGCACAGGGCATCTGAAACAAATTAGATCTGTTATAGCCACCCAGAGACCGATGATGGATAGAGGTCTGTATTTACAGCAAAACTAATTGGCAACATACACAGACAATCCTCCCCCCCCCCCACCACCACCACCACCAAAAAAAGTATATTATTTTACCAGACTTTAGAATCACTGGGACAGTTTTATAATTGTAAAACATTGCACTCCTTGAGATTTGAAAAAAGGAATTAAAAAAAAAAACACCATTCAGTGAACGTTTTCAATCTAATAAAAATTTTGACTGGAGAGTTAAAAATAACCTTATCCATGGACTTTTCTTGGCAAAAAAAAAAGTTTGTTTCCAATTATAAAACAATTCAGAAAGTGGTGCATTAATAAATGCTCTTCCATCCTCTTTGATTAAAGGAGGCAGAGATTTCACCTCCCTCCAAAAGCCAAAGGGCTGGGGAAGCAATGGATCATTATTAAAATGTAATTTAATACAACCAATATGAAGCCCATATAAGTCATAGGATATAATTTGTCACACAGCAAAATGTAAAACAATATGCAAATGTTGGCTTTGTAGCTGTACTGCGAGCTACTGATATTTAAGCAGAAATCCTCCATATCGGTAACATATTAGGTACAACAGAGAACAAATGAAAACAGGGCCCCGCTGTTTCTATATTGTGGGGTTGTTAGCAGATTTTGCAGAAGCAAATTAAAAAGCTGCATGTGAGAAGTCACAATAATTTAACTTGCATTGTTAATCAGAGTTGGTTAGTGACATATTTGTGGACAATAGACAGAGCGATAACAGAGGCAGATTTGAAAATGGAATTATGAGATGCCAAAGGAGCTGTTTCAAGCCTTGTTCTGAACATGAGGATGGTTTCCTCATCTTACCAAGAGGAGAAGTTCAGGAGTTCTGCTTCATATATTGCAAAATAAAAATGGAAATCTGTACTTCTTGTTCCTTTCAAATTTGGTACCACCATACACCTAATTTACTATTCCCAGAGATGTTGATAAGGGTTTATTTGCCCAAAAATTTAGCCAAGTAAAATCACACACATATCCACAAACTCTATCAAAATAATCTATCTTCAAAATTCTGGGTTAAAGCTCCCATAAAAATGCAAAACATGCAAAATTAAAATTGTTATTTGTTTTAAATAAGACTGCCTGTTTGCAAGGTCCTTTAACAAAAAAGCCCCAAAGTAGTTTGGCCTGCACTGCACTGATACTCTCCAGCACAATAATATTGCCTATGGCCATAGGCTTTGCTTTACAGTGTCTACAGTCTGATTGGCACATGACAGTTTTACAAGTCTCTCTTATTCTAGTGAGATTACCTGACAAATTACAAGTTTTGTTTCCTCCTTAATTTTGGGATTACTTTTTAAGGATGTTTCAAAGACGATGGCCAAATTCTTAGAAATTAGAGAATCTGTCGACTCACCTTTGGCAACATGAAAGGTCTCATCAGACATCCTGAGTTTAGAGTTATTTTGTGTTGTTCGGTATGTACAAAGAGCCACCCGATTCCTGCAGAAACTAGATTTTCTTCCAATAATGAATATGCATTATGATTAATGCTGTTCCTGCTTCTTGGTTAAGCAATCTCTCCCTTTCCTGAATATGGGAAGCTGTGTCTTATCTAAACAACTATAAGAAAGCACTGGGGTATGTGAACACTTAGTTCTGCTGAAAACACAATCATTGTGTTATTTCAAGTTGATGAAAACACCCTTTGCAGTTTCCCCTCACAAGATCCACATGCCAATCAGCGTTTGTCAATGATATAATTTTCTCCCATAAACACAACCTTTGTACAACTTCCACTCAGAGTAAATAGACATAATTCCCAAACCAAATAGCGCACGTCGAAGGGAAATGGAGATTATACGGGGCAGGGGGTGGGGAGGGAGGAGGAAAGTTACATGAGAATAGCTCTAATTGCAATTGTATGTGTGTAAGGAGGGGGAATAAAACTCTCCCTCAGAATGTGCCAATGGAAGGGAGAGCTGGTTTATTTCTTCACACTGGAAAGAAACTGGCTAAGGCAAATATTTAGGGGAAAATGTTTTTATGCTTGTTGATAGGTCGAGACCACCAGGAATTGCTGAAAGAGGGATTCAGCCTGTTTATAGGACAAGGAAAACATTTGTATTACTGACCTATTTGGAAGGAAATGGACAACATGCATTGTTAAGAGCATATTGTTTCCTTTCCTTTACTCATTTCGCCTGAGGGATTAAATGGGGCTCACTTGTTCTCCTTTATAGAACACAAGAATGTAGGTCTCTGCAGGCAATACAACCAAATGCAAGCTTTTGATTTTTGTGGAAACAGAAGATTCACAATTTGTTACACCAGCTGAGCTTAGTGGTAGGCCAGACTTCCTCAACCATCCTGATTCTCAGGTAGGATGAGATCCATAGAGCATACCTGTCAAACGTGGCTCCGGACAATATGGGACCTGCGCAGAACCGCTCTGCGCAGGTCCCTTCTACATATGTGTAGAAGCCTTCTACACATGCACAGAAGGGACCTGCACAGAACTGTTCTGTGCAGTTCCCTTCTACACATGTGTAGAAGCCTTCTGTGCAGAACCTTTCTGTGCAGAACCCTTCTGTGCATGCATAGAAGGGTTCTGCGCAGAAGGGGATGCACAGTAACTACTTTTTCCCCACCATCAAATTACGGGATGGCGGCGGCTCCTGGCGGGAAAATAGGAAAAGCGGTGCTGGAATACGGGAAATCCCGGCAAATACGGGATGTTTGCCAGGTATGCCATAGTGTCTGAGAATGAAGTCCTGCACATCCTGCAGCCTTCGAGAACTTTGCCTCAATAATTATACTTGCAAAATAAGCCCTTGTTTTCATCCCAGTGACCAATTATAAAACAAAACATGCTATATTCAAGATAACAGGTGCTGCTAGTGACATACTATGATAAACAAATACAGTAAAACCTCACATAAGGAGCGCCTCACTTAGAGACTAACTTGCTGAAAGAGCAGAATGTTCTCTGAATGGTCACCTTGCTTAACAACTAAAACCAAACCAAAAACTCGCTTAACAACAAAATCGGGGTTCGCAGGTCTCCACCATCAGAAGTCAAATTGGTCACTTACAATGGTGTTTCGCTTAAAGAGCAAACTCACTTAAAGAGCAATCCTATGGAACACATTATGCTCTTTAAGCAAAGTACCACTGTATTTCATCACAAGGGGGAGGAGCACTGTTCCCAAAATATTTTGATGGTGAAAGCTGAGTTAATTACAGGGCATACAATTAATCTGCTGTAGATTAGACCTGCCATGATATGCTGGTGTAAAACCAATCTTTACTTTGTTTCCAAATTGATAGAAACCATTTAAAAGGAAACATCACATGATTTTTAAGAACATGGAAACATTAACAGTCCCATTCTTAGCCCTCTGTCAGCTTCTTCTTTTTTTACGGCAATATAGTTTTTTTTATTACAACAGTTATGCAGGAAAAAATACATTTTTAAGAAGTAGGCTGTCCATCTGAAAGCCATTAGCTGTTCAAAATAACTGCCATGTGATCCCATAAGATAAAAATGATACCAGCGTCCTTAAAGGACAACAATCAGGGTGCAAAGTACTTCACAGATGTTCGCAAAGTGTAATATGTTCAAAAGTGAGCCCTTCGACTATGACTTGGTTTGATATAACATACAGACCAATCCTATGCATATTTACTCAAATAAGTAAACTTGTAAGTGAGAGTAAGGCTGTAACACTTGTCCAATGCAACAGAAGCAAGTATTATTATTATTTCATATTTATACCTATGTTTTAACAGACATGTAGATATATAATAAATATAATTTGTTTACTTACATATGAGTTACTTCCGTACTTCTTTGTAAGAATAATGATGATCAGCGATGTGCTATGCTAATATTGCAAACTCGTTGATTATAACTAAGTGCAGACATTTTGAGTTATAAATTCATATCAACTGGAGCTGAAAAAAATGCTGTGTAAATAGAAAATGCTACCATGTTTCAGAACTCAGCCTCAAATTTATTTCTATTGCGTTTTCAGATTTTTCTGAATTATTATTTGCCACTTTCTGAAATTGCTAGCAACTCAATCTTTACATTACTTGAATAATCTACTAAATTCTGTTGAATCACAACCATATATCCTGTTGTTTATTCACAATTTTTGAGTAGCTGTAACAAAAAGAGACTAGGCCTGGTTCATGATTAACATATTAGTCTAAATGAACTTTATCTCCCTCGAGGCATTTATGTGTGTGGGCTTTCACCATGCAAACTAGCAGAAAGCCGATCTTGTTGCAAACACGTGCTACATATTACCATATTTACATTTTCCTGTTTGGAAAGTTGGGAAGCTTGCAGAGGTCCCAGGTTAGGTGAGCTGAGAGTTGAAACCCTAAACCGTTTCATGCTTATTTATTTTATGATCCTATTGGGTCCAGTGTTTATTCAGATTGTTCAACCATCTGGATTAGATAATTTGTTGGAAATTAACAGTGTTTGATGGTTATCAGCCTCTGAGTGATTAAAATGGGCTGAAAATTTATTGCAAAATATTGGAGGAGCCTCTTTAAAATCCTTGTGTCTCTAGTCTGTGCTGCCAAACTGTAGGTTTAAAAAACTACTACTTCTACTACTACTGCGGCGGCAGCGGTGGCGGCGGCGGCAAAGAGGTACACTCCTCGAAGATTTTAGTATTTTTGAACCAAAAGCGAGCATACCCTGGTAACGGCAACCTTTTGCTGCAAGCTAATCCTTCTCACGCTAGGTCAGGCAAAGGGAACTGCAGAATGAACCCATAAAAATGTGGCTTCATTTTGGCAGTTTCCCCATCTGGCCTAGACATGGAAGAAATACTACTACTACTACTACTACTACTACTACTACTACTACTACTACTACTACTACTACTACTACTACTACTACTACTACTACTAAGTTATCTTTGTGTCATGCCTTCTTTCCTACGAATCCAAGAGAGTATAATATGGTTCTCTCCTCCATTTTACTCTGTCAGGTATATGAGGTTCAGACAATGTGGCTGGGGAGTTTCATGACTCAGTGAGGATAGGAACCTCAATTTCCCAAGGACTATTCCAACACTCTAACTGCCAAGGTATGCTGGCTTTGGCTAATTAAAAAATAGAGAATTAGAGGTTTAACACTTGAATGGTCTTGATAGTACTGAACACTGAGTCATGCTGTCCATCTTATGTTAAAAATCTAATCAGAAATCTGAAGACACCCTGCAACAAGTTGTACAAGTAATGAAGAGATATGATGTATTTTTATCATGCAAGCTTGTATAATATTCCCAAAAAAATGAATGATTGGAGACTATTTAAATATTATGTATTATAAGGACAATGATTTTCAAGTACTGTAACTTAAATCTGTGTAGAATAATATGGAACACCATGCAGCTTCTATCAAGAAAGGCAAATATTTCTGCACTTTTGGAACAGCCCAATTTTAAGGCTCGGTTTTCATTATTTTTATATTCAGTTGCATGTAGAGCTGAAGATACAGTCCAAATAATCCAGCAAACAAACATTGGGGAAGGAGACTACCATCACACTGATGCTTCTTCTCTTTATATCTTATTCATTAAAAGTGTATTGAATAGTGTCTATAATTATTAAAGTATATTTATAGCTGCAATCAGTATGAGGGATGGTTTATATGAATATATCATTATTTTCTTTTCTCTCTTTAGATTTCATATAACATAATTCTCCATTCTTGGAGTCCCACCAATCAAACAGACTCTTGCAGACACATAAATATGGCTCACCTGGGAGAAATACCTACGTTTCATGGACTAGCTGAATAGTGGTGAACCTTTTAGAGACTGAGTGCCCAAACTGCAACTCAAAACCCACTTATTTATTGTAAAGTGCCAATACAGCAACAGGGAAGAAAGGAAATGTTCCCATTGGGCTGCTCGGCAGAGGGGTGGGGTGAACTCCATGCTGGGGGGGGAGGGAGGAAGCGCTCCCATTGGGTTGCTGGGCAGAGGGGTGGGGTGAACTCCATGCTGGGGGGAGGGAGGAAGCGCTCCCATTGGGCTTTTGGGCAGAGGGGTGGGGTGAACTCTGTGCTGGGTTGACTGCATGGGTGCCCACAGAGAGGGCTCCGAGTGCCACCTCTGGCACGTGATGCATGCCATAGGTTCACCACCAGTGGCCTAGCTCCACATTGATTTCTGTTCCAAAACACAAGCTCCCAACAAGCACCAAGCCTGCTTCTTTTTGAACAAGAAGCTAGGCAAATCTAAATCTATGCTAGGCCATGAAACCATTTATCTTTTCCATAATTCTGCTAGCCAGTCTGGTACATATGGACAAGCCTGCTTTGGAAACATCTAACATAAGTAGTGTGTAAACTGGAACTACTAAATATTGCAAGATGGAGCTGTTTTCATGTAAATTTATCTTTTCTCAAGTAGCTTTCATTTCATGTCACAATGTGACACAATGTGTAAGCAATGTGTAAACTGTTCCTAAGGCTACCTACTGTATTTTTTGGACCATAAGATGCACTTTTTGCAGGCGCACCCCCCAAAGAAAGACTCAGATACCGGTATATGGATAAAGGCATTGGGCCACACTTATTGAATCATGCCCTAGTCCGAATTATAAATTTCAATTGGTACTCAGCCAATTATAATTCTTAAGGCAAGCAGGCCGCAGTAACACTGGTAAGGTTCCTCCCAAAATTGCCAACGGCAATTGGCTACAATGTATCCATTTGTATCAATTTGTTTGTTACGACAAACAAATTGTTGACCGTAGTCAATAAACTATCTACTGACCCCACCCTCTGACATGTATCCGTCAAATCATGGGGTGATGCATGCTGAAGAGCTCCTGCCATCACCCCATTGCCTGGTTTGTCGTTGACCGGTCAACGTTATTAAACTTGTACCTGTCTAAGTGTTGGCCAGTCAATTGCGAACCTGCCGGATACCTATGAGTCATAAATATTTACCTTACCAGTGCTACCCGCCACACAGGGAGGCTTCAATAAAGACTCACCGCCCCCCCCCCCCAGACCATCAGCTCGGTCAACAGGCCTGCTTGCAAATCTTCCAAAAAGAGGTTCATACCTCTAGCCGATAGATGGACCCCATCCCCTGTATAAAGATCATAATTTTGTAAACTAATGGTGCGGTGTCGGATGACCCGCCCCAAACCCTTGTCTGCAAAGAACCGGGCCACTGCCCTGTTCACCGAGCGGCGAGCACGGTCAAGGGCATGGAGGTTAATACCCCCTCTGTAAGTGTGACGCGGTATGATGTCCGACCATAGCAGCGTTGTGGAAGGCCACACATAATGCAAATAAGCTAGGTCGCTGCAAATCGCATATTTTAAAGAAAGGCCAGTGACCTGGCCTAGGTCATTGCCCCCGAGGTGCAGCACCAGGACATCAGGCGGTTCAGCATCCCTGATGGAGAAAAGGAATGGCAACAGTTCCCGCCATAACATTCCACACTTACCACACCACCTGATACATGCGGAGGCACGCAGTCCAAGCTGGGGTCCTCACTCTGTCACCGCAGCGTACTGCGCTGCCCAGTGCACATAGCTATGGCCCACCAGCCATACTACCACCGGTGTGCGGGGACACACAGGGTCTGTAAGATAAAAGAGAAAGAACGGTGACTTATCTGGTACTCATACCTGAATAGGGCGAACATATAATGTAAAACACTTAGATCCCCATCTCCCCATACGGCGTATATCAGCCTCAGAGTACCCAAAAGCAGCCGCAGTAGAAGCAGCCCCTATTCTAAAAGAATGGGTGCCGTAACGAGCCCCGGGGAGGCCAACACTGGACAGTGCCTTACTGGTCACCTTCCAAAATTGAAATTTAGTCAGGGGAGACCCATCTTGGTGGCAGAAAAACGGGCCAGAGTGCGTGCCACGCACTGCAAAGAACTCCTGTAGGGCACCAACCGGACAGATGTCTGCAATGGAACATCGTAGCAGTCTAACACCACTGCCTACACCGTGCTGATCAACTTTTGAGGACCGTATCCTCAACTGAGCCCACTCATTAGAGACATAGACATCTTCGAGTTCCAGTGCCCTGCGAGCCGCATCCGCCTGAGACAGTAGTACCAACTCACTGATGCGGAGCGCTCCAAAGAAGGCCACCGTGGTAGCCGCATGAAAAAGAGCTGCCTCATACCTGTCAAAACATAGGTTAGGCCAGCCTCGTGCAAGGTGTGTGAGCACCCCTGGGGAAATTGGATGGCGAGTGTCCGGGCGGCGTCCACGTTCCCGTGTCCACCCCTCCAAAACATGTCGTATACGAAAATCAGTCATGTTGTCAGCAAAACCCCTCACCTTGGCCATGAATGCCAGTGCTGACAGCCTGGATGCTATGGTGCGGGGAGCTAAGCCCAGACTGTGTAGGTAAACCATAAATTGAAGGACGTGTTCAACTGGAATGGGCCAGACTTCGGGCAACCGGAGTTGCACACAAAATTGTTTAAATTGATTAAATGCGTGTTGATATGCCTTACGCGTGCGGGGCGCGAGTGACATGCCGATCGCCCGGTTCACCTCTCCTAGCCAAATGTCCAAATCTCATCCGGGAGTTGCGGGGGGAATTCCTCCGCGTCCGGAGCCAAGGCGCGGAACCGGGGGATCTGCAGGCGGGATAAAGCATCAGCAATATCGTTATTAATGCCTGGTACATGTCTGGCCCTAAAGAGCACATTGAGGCACAAGCTGCGTAACACAAACTGGCGAACTAACCCCATGACCCTGGGTGATTTAGATGTCTGAGAATTGACAATGTGGACCACCGCAGCATTGTCACACCAAAAATGGACTACTGAATTGGCCCACTCCTCACCCCATAGCATCAAAGCTCTCAGTATCGGGAAGAACTCGAGGAATGTGAGATCGCGTAGACGATCCGTGCCCCGCCATGCTGGAGGCCATTGGCCGTAGCCCCACCTCCCCTCAAAATAAATCCCGTATCCAAGGGACCCAGAGGCATCCGACTGAACCTGAAACCTAGGGGAGACCAAGAGGTCAGACCTCCAAAATGATACCCCATTGAATTCCCGCAGGAACATAAGCCAAACCAACAGGTCAGCCCTCATGCCCCTGGTCAGTCAGACCCTGTGGTGGTGCCTCGATTGCCCAATCATGGCGTCACATAGGCGTCGAGCAAAAGCTCTGCCAGGCGTGACCACCCTGCAGGCAAAATTAAGATGACCATGTAGAACTTGGAGCTTACGAAGTGACACCTTACGTTTGGCCAGCAAGGCCAACACCATCGCAGAGATCCGTGTGACCTTGTCCATAGGTAACCTGGATGTCTGCGCAACCGTGTCAATTTCAATACCCAGAAATGTGAGCGTAGTTGATGAGCCCTCGGTCTTTTCGGGTTCTAAAGGGACATCAAGTTCCTGCATTAGCGTCTGAAATGTAGTGAGGAGACGCGTGCACGTGTCCAAGCTCCGTTCACCCCCGAACAAAAAATCATCGAGGTAATGGGCTACAGACCGGGACCCAGACCTGCAAACAAAGGCCCACTGGAGAAAAGTGCTAAAGCATTCAAATGCTGAACAGGAAATAGAGCAGCCAAAAGGCATGGCTTTATCTACATAAAATTTCCCCTGAAATTTAAAACCCAATAACTCAAAGTCACCCGGGCGCACTGGCAACAACCGGAATGCCGATTTAATGTCACATTTTGCCAGAAGTGCACCCGGGCCACAAGCGCGCACCATGCACAGGGCCTGGTCAAATGACGTATACCTGACTGAACAAAGGTCATCAGGAATGGCGTCATTGACCGAATGACCCGCCGGGTATGATAAATGGTGAATTAGACGAAATTCACCAGGGGCCTTTTTGGGAACCAAACCTAAAGGGGAAACCTTAAGATTGGGAAAGGGAGGCCTAGAAAAGGTGCCAGCTACCCTCCCAGCATTTACCTCCTTGGCAATACTTAGGGCGGCCACCTCCTCCCTACCCTTCAGGGAAAGCAAATTAGGAGCATCCTGGGGTCCCCGCACCCCCTTGAATGGGATACGAAAACCGCACTGGAAACCTTCGAGTAGGTACCTCGCCTCGTCCCTCCTCGGGTAAGTCGAGAGCCACCTCTCTAACATAAATATGTTAACCGGGGAGGGGGCCTTTTGACTGACCAGCTCCTTCAGCACCAGTTCTGCCCGCTCCCTGTCCACCTCTACCTCTGCCCCATGACCCACCGGCTCGCGGACACGCAGCGGCGGCGTGGGGGCCAGCGCAAGAGGGACACTCGTGTTTGTAT
Source organism: Bradypodion ventrale (assembly GCA_035047345.1). Classification (NCBI taxonomy): domain Eukaryota; kingdom Metazoa; phylum Chordata; class Lepidosauria; order Squamata; family Chamaeleonidae; genus Bradypodion; species Bradypodion ventrale. The sequence continues at coordinate 86,481,941 of JAWDJE010000004.1, forward strand.
CGGCACTGTTTTCTATTGCATACGCCATTGGCCGAGAAACTCCAACACAGCAAGCGGGCTGGAACCCCCTGCCCCGCAACTTGGCGGGGAGCCTGCATTGGAGTAGCTCGCTGGACGGCATGGCCGCAATGGTACCTCTCCCCAGGCGCCGGGCGCGTGGGGGTCATGTATAAAAGCCACAACTTCTGGCATGGCTCATCCCATCTCATCTCCGGGTGTAAGGGCACCCTCATCCTGAATTCCTCATCGTAAGCCAACCACGATGGGCCAGGAAAATCCACCATCGCCCTGTAAATATTGTCCAAATATTGGACCATAGGGATGGCCAAATCGGGCCGGGCCCTGAGGTACACCGCCATATAAATGAGATATGCGGGTAACCAGTTGGCCCAAGTGCACGGTGGCTTGCGACGACGAGACAGCTCTTTGTCTCTGTCGTCCTGGCCCTCCTTCTCTTCCTTGGTGGGCTCACGGTTCAATAGAGAGAAAATATCAACATACTCCCCCCGCCAAATCTTTTCCCTCGTGGCCTGGGACAAATGATCCCCGAGGGGCAAGGAATACCCTGCCGTCGGCAATGCCGACACCAGCACTGTATTCACACGGGGCATCGGCAGCAGTGCCTGTACAGTCCCTGCGATGCCCGGTACAGTCCTGGGGTGGAAACCCCCCCGCCCAATGTTGTGCGAGTAAGGGACCCATTGGCACCAGGGTAAGCTGGGAACTGATACCCACCCGCCTCAACATGACGAGGCCATGGCCACTGAAAAGTAACACCTGAAGTGGACTGTGATGTGGGGACATTAGCTTGAACCTGATACTCACTGGGTGTACCCCCGTGAGCCGCCCCCACTGGGGGTTCCGGCCCACGGCGGGCGTCGGAGCTCGCGGCCGCAATCGAGCTCTAGGGCCACATCTGGCCACTCCCCGGCTGTAGTTCAGGACGAACGGGGAGCTGCGAGATTGCAGCCGGCGCAGGCCGGAGCGTCTCCAGCAGCTCAACCCTACTGGCCGCCTGCTGCAGAGTGGCGGCTGTCGAGGTGGCAGGTGGGCAAAAGGGGGCCCCAGTCGGCAGTGAAGTCCCCCCCCGAGGGGTTGTTAATGACCCCCAAGGATGCTTCCAGCACGGCTAAACGTGCCAGCAATGCATCAACAGTCGCAGAACCCCCGGTATAAGGCGGGCAAGGTGGGCCACATGGCCCACTGGGTGGTACACTGGGGGCCCCCATTTGGGAGCCAGGTCCTGAATAGGGCCATGCCCAAAACTCCGGCCCATGAGGGGCCGGAGGCAAGCCCTGCTGGGTGACCGCACCAGGCCCTCCCCCATTGTCTGGACCCATGGCCGGCAATTGCAGGCCGGGGGCCGAAGCCCCTGCAGGGCCATCCTGAGGCTGGAGAGCCGAGGGCCATGCCCTAATCTGCCCCATTCCATCGGTAACGGTGGGTGCCATCAATGTGGGGCCCTGTTGCGGGGGCGCAGTCGCAAGTGCAGGGCCAGGCAAGTGCCTCCCTCTTGGCTGCGGCTTGGTCGCCGGGGCCTTCCTTTTGGGAGGCATAGCTGCAGAAGACGATCCCTTTCCGGGGATCAGAAGCACCGAAATGGCTCAACAGCTGAAGACTGGGCTGGAGAGCCGAGAAGAAACAAGGAGCGACGGAGAAAACTTCTCCTCTCCGTCGCTTCTTCTAAAATGGCAGCTTGTCTGCCTCGTGGCCACCCCTTTTATAGAGGGGTGGCCACGGCCCCTAACTCACCCGGATGTCTGTGTCCAGGTGGGGGGGCCCCACAAAGAGCGCGGCGGCCATTTTGGTGCCACGCTTTCATTCTCCCCCAAAAGTGGGGAGAAAATGAGGGTGCATCTTACAGTCCAAATGCTGGTCTTCGGCCAGCTGTGGCTGTTGTAAAAGGAAGAGCCACAGCTGGCCGAAGAGTACTACTGCTGCCGTTCAGCTGTTCCAGGGCAGGAGAAAAACATATGAAAAACAAGTGGCCACTAGAGGGCGAAAATTGCAATTTCCCATTTAAATGCATTGGAAGTAAATTTCTTGTATTCAAAAGTTTTCTGTTTGTATGTTCCCAATGCATTTAAGTGGGAAACCAAACCTGTGCTTAAAAAGAAAGGGTTTCACTTACCTTGATGCCTTTGTCTCTACTCCATGTGGACAAAATGGAGGGGAAAAATATGCTTCCTGGTTGAAAGGAAAGCAAGAGGCTAGGCTAGAGTATCACTTCCTTCCTCAGTGCAATTGGCCTGCCTGCCCATTTCCCCTGCAGCACCACCACTGGTTGATGATGCAAAATACAGTATTAAATATATATTTTTGTTTTCCTCCTCTGAAAACTGGGTGCGTCTTATGGTCAGGTGTGTCTTATGGTCCAAAAAATATGGTACATCATATTGTAATAGTACTAGTACAGAGTGGGAAATATCCCATATGGGTGGTATAGAAATACAATAAATAAATATATAAATAAATACTACAGTTTTAATATGCAGAAATCAATCTTCTGAAGTTCAACTTTAATTTTTAGATCTACAGCTATTTATCAATAGATAAATAATCCATGACTCAAAACCATTGACATTTAGGTTATGAATATGAATAAAGAAATTAACATGCATTAAAAACAATGTGAAAAATTGCAATAATACATATTAATTAGTTTTTCTATCTAACATAATAAAAATAGCAATGACACTTTCCTAAACTTTCACTCCCTACATGCTCTTTCCTGCAGTTTGAAATGGCTACTACTAAACCCATCAATAGAGATTTTTGCTAACAGCACACCATTAAGTCAACCCTTCCCAGCAAAGTCTTTAGTCAATATATATCCAGCAGCTATTCTGCAGTCATTGACATTTGACAGTGTACTTAGATTTCCTACCATTAGCGTGTTTTTTTTCCTTGAAGAGCACTTGACCTAAGCCAAAAAATATCCCACAAATATCAGCATTATTTACTGATTGGCTGTAGTACTAAAAAAGGAAACTGAGGATTTCACAGACTTAAAGGTTTGATGGAAACAAAAGGTCCATTTGTAATACTTAAGTATCTTGTCTGGCAATAAGTAAATATGTTGTTGGGTTTAATTATGAGATGCGGTGTCATTATTTATGCAGCCAATACCACAAGGAAGTAGAAACTAAGAGTTCACTTTGTACTGAAACACGAACTTGGCAAATGATGCAACACATTTCTTTTCTCACTAAGGCACGGAAATATTTGACGTGTTATGTTTTACATTTCTAAGAATAATTTTTAAAACCTTATTCTTTTTAAAATAAAAGTACTGGCTAATTTTTTTAAAACTGGGTGCGTCTTATGGTCAGGTGTGTCTTATGGTCCAAAAAATATGGTACATCATATTGTAATAGTACTAGTACAGAGTGGGAAATATCCCATATGGGTGGTATAGAAATACAATAAATAAATAAATAAATAAATAAATAAATACTACAGTTTTAATATGCAGAAATCAATCTTCTGAAGTTCAACTTTAATTTTTAGATCTACAGCTATTTATCAATAGATAAATAATCCATGACTCAAAACCATTGACATTTAGGTTATGAATATGAATAAAGAAATTAACATGCATTAAAACAATGTGAAAAATTGCAATAATACATATTAATTAGTTTTTCTATCTAACATAATAAAAATAGCAATGACACTTTCCTAAACTTTCACTCCCTACATGCTCTTTCCTGCAGTTTGAAATGGCTACTACTAAACCCATCAATAGAGATTTTTGCTAACAGCACACCATTAAGTCAACCCTTCCCAGCAAAGTCTTTAGTCAATATATATCCAGCAGCTATTCTGCAGTCATTGACATTTGACAGTGTACTTAGATTTCCTACCATTAGCGTGTTTTTTTCCTTGAAGAGCACTTGACCTAAGCCAAAAAATATCCCACAAATATCAGCATTATTTACTGATTGGCTGTAGTACTAAAAAGGAAACTGACGATTTCACAGACTTAAAGGTTTGATGGAAACAAAAGGTCCATTTGTAATACTTAAGTATCTTGTCTAGCAATAAGTAAATATGTTGTTGGGTTTAATTGTGAGATGCGGTGTCATTATTTATGCAGCCAATACCACAAGGAAGTAGAAACTAAGAGTTCACTTTGTACTGAAAAACGAACTTGGCAAATGATGCAACACATTTTCTTTTCTCACTAAGGCATGGAAATATTTGACGTGTTATGTTTTACATTTCTAAGAATAATTTTTAAAACCTTATTCTTTTTTAAATAAAAGTACTGGCTAATTTTTAAAAAAATATTATTTATATATTTACTCTTTTGGAAACGGAAACCAAAAGACAGAGGTTAGAGCCATATAGTCTACTTTGGGTGTCCCATTTCAAAGGGGCAAATAAATAATACTAAAAAAAGAACATACATTGGTTAAGAACAGCAATAATCACAGCCATTCCATCAGACCAATGGATGTTTAGTAGCAAGTCCTAAGGCTGTGCCATTTAAATTTTCCCTACCAGTGCTGTATTTGGTTGTCCCAGCATGAGGTCTGCAGCTATTCCTTATCTTCACCACTGCAACCTGTTTGTTGACCAAAGTTTTATTCTAGTCCCGACAATAATGAAGGTGTGAAGCAGGAACAATAGAACCCTCAGCTAGGGCCGACATCAGAAATTTCCAGGCCTGGTACGTGCCACACACACACACACACACACACCCCACACACACACACATTTTGGCCATGCCCTCCATGGTTACTGTACATGTGTGGTCTGTTTGCGCATGCGTACATTGGTGGTTTCCCAGGGCTGCCACACCCCTGTGGTTTTCTGCGCATGCGTGGTCTGTTTGCACATGCACACATCGTTTGTTTCCTGTTGCTGACGGGCCCCCATCATCTCAGGGCCTGGGACAGGAGTCCTCCTTGTCTCACCCCACCACTTGTGTCACTGCCCACTGCACACTTGCTTACTGGATTTCTGTCTGTCAAGCAAGCAGACAGGAGAAACAAAGAGGAATAGGACCTCCATACAAACCTCTTGGCTCCAAAGATCTTCGGGGGTGGTGGTGGTGGTGGTGGTGGTGGGAATTATAGTAATAATTAAAATACATTAAATTATTTAAAAACTTTAGAAGCAGACTTAACTCAACTGATATCAGCATCCAGGAACTCAATTCTCATTATTTAAAACCTGCCTGAAGAGATCATGGGTATGTTTGATAGGGCCTTCTTCGTGGCAGCATCCAGATTGTGGAATGCTCTTCCTTGGAAGATTAGGGAAGGTTAAATACTCCTCTTTATCTTACCACCAACAACTGAAGACCCAACTCTTCAGGCAAGTTTTTTTTTTAAAAAAATGAGAATTGAATTCCTGGGTGTTGATTTTCATCTGAGTTAAGCCTGCTTTTAAAGTTTTTTTCAATAATGTAATGAGTTTTAATTATTACTACTATAGTTTGTTTTTAAATGTATAATTCACTGTGCTTTAATTTTCTTTTTAATTTGTGAGCTTCCTTGAGTCCCTCATTGGGAGAAAGGCAACCTATAAATACGGCAAATAAATAAATTAATAAACACTCATTGGGAGAAAGGCAACCTATAAATACGGCAAATAAATAAATTAATAAACACTGCTTATGATATAGTAGTATCACTGACAGGTGGTGTCCATTTCAGATATCTTGCACAAGGATCCTCTAGATTCTGATTCTGGGGCAATTGTTTCTCTCCCTTAGAAAATGTTTAAATGAAATGAATGAGCCTTCCTTCCAAGTAACTATGTTTAGTGCTGGGGTGTAAACATTACTTTTGTGTGGATAAGATGCTGACTGGGAGGCGGAAGGTGAGCAGTTCGATTCCCGAGTACTGCAGGACAGAATGAGCTCCCATCTTTGTCCCAGCTCCTGCCAACCTAGCAGTTCGAAAGCAAGAAATTGCAAGTAGATCAATAGGGACCACTTTAGTGGGAAGTTAACAGCGTTCCGTGCACTATGGTGTCTAGTCATGCCTGCCACATGACCACGGAAACGTCTTCAGAAGCAGACGGCACTGGATCTTCGGCTTTGAAACAGAGATGAGCACTGAACCCTAGAGTCGGATACGACTGGCTTTTGAGCAATGGAAACCATTACCTTTACTACTGGCATTAGATTAGATGGGCCAGGCATCTGAATAAAGAAACCTATTCATAGATATCCAAACCCGTTTTCTGCCCTTTTGGAGACACTCTGGCTTGATCATTGTCTGGATTTACGGCAATATTTTTAATGTTGAAAAACTTATTAATGGAGAAAAATGAAAATGGTGAAGCCAAGCCATAGACTGGATGGCTCAGGCAAGACAGAAGGACTAATGTCTTGGTAGTGTCTATCTTGAGAACCGGGTGCTGTATTTTATCCCCCCACCCCACTCCACCCAGCTGGGTGTGAGAAAGTCCCCACAGGCTTTCTAGGGCAGCCTGCAAGAAGGGACTAGTAAAGTAAAAGGTAAAGGTTGCCCTTGCTTGAATGCCAGTAATATCTGAGTCTAGGATTCAGTGCTCATCTCTGTTTATAGCCAAAGAGCCAACACTCTCTGTGTCTGCAGACATTTCCGTGGACATGTGGCAGGCATGATTAGACACCGGAGTGCACGGAACACTGTTTACCTTCCCACCAAAGTAGTCCCTACTTGCAATTTCCTGCTTTTGAACTGCTAGGTTGGCAGGAGCTGGGACAGAGATGGCAGCTCACTCCATCATGCAGCACACGGGTATCAAACCCCGGCCTTCCAGTCTTCAAGCTCAGCATCTTAACTACTTGAGCCACATTAAAAAGGGGCAAGGGTCACAGCCATTCCAGGTTCCTTCCTAAAAGGGAAATGCAGGAAGCTAGTGATTCTCTTCATTTTATGTCATTTCTCTCTCATCTCATACTTCTTTCATCTGGTGCTGGTACTGGTGCAGTATGGATACTGATGACTTAACTAATGATTTTGCAACAGACATGGAATATTCATTTATAATACAAACAAAAATCTCCTCCTTTGCCACCAACCTGGTGATTTCTTGAAATTTTCTTTCCCCTCTTCCATCCATGCTGGGTTCACTACAAAGTATCCACAGGTGTGCTGCTCCACCCCACTGATGTCTCATGCTCTTTGCTCCACCCTGTGGTTGTTCTGGAAACACATAGATATCCCGGGTTTAGTTGTTGTTTCTACACATTCGTCCAAGGATCATGCACAGACTAAAAAAAAATCCCCCATTGTTAGTATAAGATTCAAAATTTAAGTTTAAACATCTGTTGCTTATTTCATGCCTCACATGAAAACAACATGCTATTTTTTGCCAATTTGCTTTTGACATTTAGATTTTTTTACATACTTATCACCTAAAGTCCAAACACTCTTTAAATTATTTAAAAATACAGCCATATTGCAAACAGCTTGCTTCAGCAGTGTCGAGGGAACATATTCCATAAAATATATTACAAATAGGACATAGTCATGTTCATTTACAGTTACTTCAAACCTGTTATGGAGTTATGCAAATGGTGTAACTTTTGGAAGTGAATTGCTGTAAGTCAGGAAACCTCTGTAGACATTATTTCTTGCATACTGAGTCACATGCTGGCAATTAATGTTCAAATGTCATGACATTTTCACAAACTGTGCAACAGGGTTTCAACCAAAGAATCCAATTGCAATGAATTCAATTTAATTTCAACAAACCATCCCTCTACACCAGGAGTGCCCAAGCTATGGCCCTTGGGCCAGATTTGGCCCCAACACCAATTTATCTGGCCCTTGCCGTCCTCACCACTCCCAGAAGTCGAAGTAAAATGTGCATGTGTGGACAATTAACATGCCCGTGCGTGCACAAAATACTGCCGTACATGACCATACCTGTCAAGCCGCGGATTTCAAAATCCGGGAGCCGGGCATGCATGCGCAGTAAGTTTCCAGGTGCCGGGCAGGAAAGGGGTTACTGCATATGCATGGCCATCAAGGGCAGCAGCCAAGAAAGGGGTTGCTGTGCATGAGAGCAGGGGTTACTGGGTTACTGCACATGCACAGTAACCCAGTAACACCTGTGCACATGCGCAGTAACCCCTTTCCTGGCCGGTCACATTACGAGTTAACGACAGGAAGGAGGGGGAAGGAGCGCTAGATTACGGGATTTCCTGGCCAATCCAGGATACTTAACAGGTTTGCATGACCCACGGTTGTCGTAAATGTATTTACGGCAGCCACAGGTCATTTATGGCAGTGTTCTGTACATGCACAGGTGCGTCATGTGCCCATGCATGCACGTTTTCCTTCCATTTCTAGTGGGAGGAACCACATGACTGGCACTCAACCACATGACCTGCCTGCACACAAACAACAGATGTTCAAGCTGCAGATTATTATTAATTTATGTAAAAGCTTGGACTAATATACAAATAGTCCTTCACTGTGTGTTCTGTGACTTTTCCCCATTGACATCTTGTATTGCACCAGAGGCCACTTCTATAGTATGAGTGTTGTAAATTATCAGATAATGAGAGGAAAATACAGAAAGAATTCCCATACATGACTATATTACTTAGAAGACACTACATCTAGAATACTTGTAACAGACATCCGACCTAAGCATTTGTCCTATATTGCTGATATCGCATGAAATATCTGCCTAAAGCAGAGGTTAGGCTTGTGTTCAAAGTATTTAGAGTTGTTTTGGCCAATTTTTGGCCTTAAAGAGCAATAATGGGCTATGCAATATATTATTTATTCATTATTTTATTTAGGTGGAAAGCTAATTTTAGTACAAAATCACCCCAAGTTACAAAATTGCACTAATTGCTACACACTAAGCTAACTGTTGCTTCGTTTAATGATGAATGAGATGGACTGTTTGCAGTTTTGTTGCTGGGCAGAGAGTGACTATGTCTGTTTTTCTTCTAAAATGGAAAGGATATGGGAGACATATTATCCAAACCAAGCTGGGGCAAGAGTTGCTCTCTGTTTTTGGAGCTTCAGAATTCTTTGTTGAGATTTTTTGTCAATGTCAGGACAACCTAAATTAAACAGAACGTGCTGGCTTGGGAGTTGTAGTCCCAAATATTAACTGTTCAAAACTCTGTGAGAATCACTTGAACCGTAAAGCCTGGCTGATACTGAGGACATCTTGAACAACTGTGTTCTCTTGAAAACACTGCCACTCACAACTGTGTTGTTTTTTTCCTGCAAAGAAAAACTCTTGTCAATTTCCATCTCAGATTCAACAATGCCACAACAAACAGTGCAAACACAATGGATAACACTCCAATTAATGTCAATATAACTAGATTAGTTTGGGCAGAATCCTCCTTTCCTCTCATGGAACATGATGATCAGTTCATGATGTTATCATGGAAATAGTGCTCCACACAAACTCTGTCTTGGAGTTGTGTGTCCCAGACATTACTCCATATGAAACAACAGAGCTTTATGATTTTCCAAGGAATTGGCAAACTCTCCCATGTGCAAGCAGTGCAAGACATGAGTGAATTATACCTTGTGCACAATGGACCATTCCACCTGCCTGGTAAGAATAAACAGGAATCTGGGCATAATGATTATTCTAATAACTAAACTTAAAATAGCAGTTTAACACTCTTCTGTCATAAGTAATGAAAACAACAGGATTTATTAAAACAGAGAACATTAGAAAAATAGATTTTCAGACAAATGTGTAGAGTAGTGGTTCCCAACCTCTTTTTGGCCATGCCCCACCTAAGCACCTCTAAAGTTCTGATGCCGTCCCCCCCCCCCCAATGACATATTATTCTTATTATTCAAAAAGTGAATACCAATTCACATGGAGGAAGCCTAAAACGCCATTAACTTGGTCTAACTCATTCTAGAATTGCTCCCCTTAAAAATCAAATTGTCCCCTTGTGGGCATGTGCCGCATGCTGGGAACCATGGGTGTAGAGTAAGAGTATATTTAGTCTCCTGATTCTGTCCATTGAGCCAAAACTGATTTGCTTTGATATTTAATTGTTAGGTGCTTTCATAAAAAATATGTATTTAATTTACTCTTGTACTTAATCTACAAAACATTTAGATCTCAAATTAATCTACAGTATTAGAAATGCTAGGTCAGAATTACTTTCTGTTTTCTGGGTGCTTTTGTTCTTTCCTCATTTACTTTCCATAATCCTAAATAGTAGCTATTACAGTTTATGCACATGGGAAGCAAGCAATTTTTAACCTAACATTAGATTCCCATCTTCATGGTGGCAGATAATAATGTTCTGTTTCTCCAATGTTCCTAAACAATCGAAAATACCAGATGAGCTTCAAGAAGCAAATTTCTACTGCACAACAGAGCAACCTCCAGACCTGTCTAACTCAAAGGTCATTGCCTGCTTTAGGAAGTTAAGTTAGAATGTAGATCAGATGGGTCTTCTAGGAAAGGAGTTCTAGGGAATAGGCTCTGGTTACAGCAAACAACAGAGCTGCTTTCTGTCTCTCACTTCAACATTAGTTGTTTCTCTGATATTGGTGGAACAAAGAGGCCCACGTAGATCAACATGCTCTTCTTGGAATAGGTTGTTCTTCAAAT